>RWGZ01000177.1:439119-633894 GCA_009725065.1 Utricularia reniformis
TGACCAACTCCCCATGCTTGATCTCAACTTGCCTTTTCGCAAGGTCAAGTTGGTCTTGGACTTCTTGGGACACAACGCTATCACCTTGGTACTTCTCCACGGTGATAGCGGTTGTGAAAGCTTTCCTCAACATCTGCAAAAGACCACACATTGTTAAAAATGAAGCTTCGGGCCTCCATGTTAAGCCAAAGTTATATTGGATGTGAGGTCGATGAAGCTCTCCATAATATCTTCCCCATATACGTCCGCTTGGACGTTATCTGGGTTCTGCTCCCCGAAAAGGCGGAAGTCCTTTACGAAGGCACTCCGCCAGGAGGATAACTTCCTCCCCTTGCTGAACCTGTCCAACAGGCCCAGGGCAACTCCCCAGTCGGAGTTGGTCTTCGGGCCCTGCGCAGGCTCCTTCTGAACGATCCCCTTATTGGGGACCGGAGCACTGCCCCCCTTCTTCAGCCTCTTCGGCTCCTGCGGGGCTTCCACTTCGGTCACCCTCTTCCATTTTCCTAAGGGGACCGGCGGCAGGGAGACGTTCGGCTTAAGTTGAGGGCCGGGGAGAACCTTCTCCACGGGAACTGCTCCCTGCAGCAACAAAGTAATAGTTTCAGTGTTAATAAAAGAGGCGTTACCGATTTGATAGAGGCTGGATAAGCTCAATGAATGAATCCGAGCCTTTATCACCTCCTCTACCACTCCAAATACCCGAAACGCAGGCCCGTCCCCAGATGAAGACTGCCCAGTGCAGCGAAGGGTTAGCGTGCCCACGCCGGTTGTTTGGATCGGGGGGTCCCCGGACCCCGAAAGGACCAGTGTACCCCCCGTTGCTGATTCACTTGCTCCAGCGCTGCCCGATATTTCCCTTTGTCCCTCAGAAGGACGGACCGAAGTAGCTGTCATACATTTAAAACGTGAACTCGGCATCGTCTTAGTTGAATCTGCAAAACAAATACATAAGGATCAGGAAAGATTAAAATGTAACACTATTTCATACCCGATCCTTCTGATGGATCGGAATCTCAACTAGAAGATAAAACCCCATTCGGGGCTGGGGCTCCGGTCCTACCCGCAACACCCATCTCTATTAACCTTCTCTCCTGAAGCAGATCTATTCGCTAAGGCGTGCTTCGGGAGGGGGGAACATCGCAAGTGTATTTGCGGTGTCCGTGCGGGAGGGGTTGAACCTGCTTCGGTCAAATTGACCTATGCGTGGGTGAGTTATGCGTAGCCATACTTTCAACAGATCATCTTTCGGAATTGTCATCCACACATAACAAGCCTCCCACGCATGGAGAGACTCTTCTTTATCAACAATTGCGCACTCTTTAGTGCGCACCGCTATGTAATACAACTTACGGCATCCCAACAGACCCTTCCCCTTTCGGGACCCAACCAATAACAGGTTAAAGAAGTGTTCTAAGGTTGGGGTCCGATTCTGTTGGTGACAATAAAAAATGAACGCTACAATATACACGTAACTGCCCGGGAATAACGCAAAAGTGGGCAGTGGATTTCTTTAAGCACGGCCGCTACAAAAGGATGTAGCGGAAAACGAAGCCCGCACTTTAAAGAGGCGTAACTAACCGGAATAGCAGACGACGGCACATTCATTCTGCCTTAAGGAAACAGGGAATATCATCCCGTCCCTTCCATATAGAGTAATGTGCCGGGATTGAAAACCTAGACCTAAACTTCTCAATGTCCAACTCAGACATTGAAGGATAACGCATTTTGTGAGGAGCCATGAAAATATACCTTAGAAAAAGCGGATTGGAAAAGGGTTGGACGAAAGATCGATTGAGGGCACAAGAACTTGCTGCGATTTCTCCTTCGCGATAATGACGGTGAGGAGAAACACTGCCCAGAATCCTGATTTAAATACTAATCTCCCAGCCAATGGTGAGCCGCCACGTAATACTGCCCAAAACAGCGACTGTACGGGGCGCACTCATCACGCCTTTGAACTGCCGAATGTGAAGAGGCGCGGGTCGAGATATTAATATTTAAAGAATAACGAAGATAAAAGTATAATTTAAATATACGTTATTAGGTTTTAAGCGTGATTGATCCATACATTAAGGCAAACTTCGGTCCCCTGAACTCTCACTACCTACAGGTACGGTCCCTTGTTCTCATGAATGTGCAAACATCATGTGATCGGCCTTGTATCACCTCTGAGATTGGCAATCAAGCCCGATGGGCTAGTGATGAGAACTCTAGGACCGGGTACCTTGTGATGGGTAAGGCCCAGCAACGGTTGGGCCAATTCAAATGGCGAAAATGAACTCCTACAGTCCACTTACACCTCTAAGGAATAGCGGCCCGATGTTCAACTAGAGGACCGAAGCTAACTTTAACGAAATAAAGTGTTTTCTGCCAGCTGGCACCTGGATTCGGTCCGAGCGGTTACAGAAAGGTTACAACTCACGTTTTCCACGCTTCGGGCCTTCCCACGTTTACCACGCTTCGGACCCGATCACGCAGGCCACGCCTCGGTCCCAACCTCGTTTTACATTCCGCGATAACAACCTCTAACAAACCTGTCAGAGGCCGTTACGGAGCGTGATTTACACACGCTATGAACTCTATAAATACAGGGCAAGACGACGGGAATAGCAGGACCCTTTGGACGCGGGAGAACATGCCGTTACCCTGTCGGAATTATTATCGCTTTCTTTACCTTGTCATTTTCATTAGCCTCTCTTGTATTGACTATGAGTTATTTCATTAGTGAACAGGCTAAGAGCATTATCTGCTCTTAGTCGAGTGGTTTTCACCCCAATTCCTGGGGTTTCCACTATACATCGCCGTGCACTTATTTTATTTCTAGCTTTTAATCGTCTTCCACATCTAAAACAAATCAGAACCGAGTTCGTTTGTTAAACGAACCGGACAACTGTTGGTTCCCCCTAAAAAGGGACCATAACAAATTATAATAAAATATATGCACCTCAACCAACATCACTGCAATAGAAATTTGACTAGAAAATATTAATAATTAAATTGAGATATGCGAATTTAAGAAAGTAAAAAAAATTAATTTAAAAAGCATTTCAAATTAAGTTTATATTTTAAAATTTCATTGTAATAGTAATACCCAAAAAACGTACAAATATTAAATGATAAAAATAGAGTTTACGTGAAAGTAAAAATCAATTATTTGTATATTATTATATTTTATTAATTTAATTACCATCTGCTATAAATATTAAATATTAGATTTATAAAACAATATGATTAATGTGCCCATAAGATTTATAATCCCATGTTTTGATACCGATCGGTACCGGGTATTCGGGTCGACCCGGAAAAAATATAAAAAAAAAATTTTTTTTTTAATATTTTTTTTATACCGACCATATCGGTACGAAAATCGAACTGTATGAAAACATTGATAGAATCTTGAAAAGCTAAATATATTAAATATTATAATCAAATTAATAAACTAGTACAATGCTATGTTGATAGATCGGCTAAAATAACTTGGATGAAATTATTCCACGTATCTCCAAGTTTGGAAAATTTTACTTTTAGTAGCATGATTAGACTATAAATATATTATAATTAACATTATTTTTTAAATTAATATATTAATGTCACTGACATAATTTTCTTTTGTGTTATAGCAGTAATTCAGTGTTCATTCGAAAGTAAATATAAATAAATATAAATATATCATTAATTTGCATATTAAAATCATGTTTAATAATTTAATAAAAATCTATCTAACACTAAATATGGTAAGAGATCGAGGTAAGATTTTGTTAAATTGTTGATTTTTTTATGAATATGGTTTACGAATTAGTGAATAGTGAATAGTGAATTGGTTAAAAATTGCAAAATCACTGTCGATGAATAGTGAATCGGTGATATATTACGAATTAAAAAATCAATATTCGTACTAAAACTCACCCAGTAATTCATAATTATGATAGATCAATATTTTTGTCGAGTCATAAAGTGAATTCATAAATTATTGGGATATTACATTGGTACTAAAAATCACACTAATTCATAATTCGGTGGAATATTGAATTTATGAATACTGATAGTATATAGTGAATCGGTTATAAATTAAAAAATCACACTGTTTATGAATAGTGATTCGGTGGTATATTACGAATTTACAAATTTGACAGATAATAACCTTAAATTTATCGAGTCGTACATCGAATTTATGTATTGTATGAATTCATAATTATATTGTTTATGCTTTTAAAAACATAAAAATAAAAACGTATTTAAAAATCGACCGAATTTACTGTTTGTGAACAGTAAACTGATGGTATAAAACGAATTTTGTTTGGTCAGACTGCTATAAAAACATATTTAAAAAAAGGACGGCTAATTTGTAAATAAAATTACACTTACACGGACACTGTGCCAACTCGCCCTCCAAGTTTGTGTGCTTTTGATTCTTATTAATTTAATAGGTTCTCAAAGTTTATATCATTATACAAATTTGATTTGACCCCAAACTTTGATTTTCAGTAAAATTAGTTATCATTTCTCGTAAATCTTTAAAATTTTAGTTTAACAGTTTAATGTGTTACAAAATTTATCCTTAAATTTTGGATAATAGTTTTGCCACATTGAAATCGATATTTCCAAATTTTGGAAACATTGAAGATCATTTTTGTCAAAATAATCAAAGTATAGAGACTAAGGATATCAAATTAAAATTTTGAGATCAAATGTTTCAAAATAATGAAATTTTGGAGACCAAACACGTTATTTGCTTATTTTATATTTAAGGTTGAATCAAGAAGAAAAGAGCAATCCTTATCAAATAAATCTTCTACTATATCACAATCTCATCATACAAAAAACTCATGGCATTTTCACTATTTTATGATTCTTAGATTCAATGATTAATTCATAAGAATTTATTCTTAATAAACCAACATTCTTCAATAGCAATCAATTACAACTCACCATAAACAATGTAATAATCATTGTAAGAATACTTGTATTTGTAAATCTGATAGTCGATCTTTCAAATCAATACGTATTTCATGTATAATTCTATTAGGATTATCCCTAAATTAATTTTACGATGAGATGAAGAATAAATATGAAATATTATGTATGATTTGAAGATCATGACCATACTTTTAGATTGCAATTAAGTTTTTCCATAACATAAAGTAGAATCGATATATTCTTAATAAATAACTGAATATATTGAATATTTAAATCAACTAAATTGTGAATTTTAAATAAACTTATAAATTATATATTCTTCCATAATTATTTACATACAAATTCAATGTTGAAATAAACTTAATTGTGATATTTTTTTGATCCAATTGTGTTTTCTTTTGTCATGTATAGTATCAATAAGAAAATATCGGTTTTAGAGGATTTATATTATTGTAATTCTACTATACTTAGCCAAAAGTGAGCAAAATTAAATCATACATTTTATTAAAAAAGAGTCTTATATTAATTACCATAAGAAATGAAAGGATTAAATATTGTCAAAATCATATAAAATATTGAACGGTTTGAGTTAGAAGTTTAAAAATCAAAAGTTGCACCATAGGTTAAAGTGAGTTGAACTCGATTTAACCATATAATTTTCATATATTTTATAGGAAAAATATCAAGATTTCCATACAAATATTAGTCTACATGATTGATTATGGAAACCTAAACTAATATTTTCATCAATCATGAAAACAATAATTTTCTTTTGATTGTAATTTCCAATCAAAGACATATTTCAAATTTAATATTTGTTTCTTTATTTGATTAGTTTAGTATTTATTTAAACAATATAATACTTATTTTTTATTGAGATAAGTGAATGAGAATCATATTTTATCTTCCTCTTTATTTCTCTACTTTATCAAAAAAAATTATTTTAGAAGATTCAAATTTGTATAAAAATCAATTTAAAAAAATCAAATTACAACACCAAATTTTTATAACTTATCAATTTTCGTCACAATTTATCAAAACACCAGAGATTTTATGTGTATATTAAATGGAGTTACTAAGAATCGAACCAAATCAATCTTAAGTATATTTTTAAGTTCGAGTTGACTCGAAATTTAATAAGTTGGTTTAGATTCAATTCATGTTCAAAACTAAGGAATCAATGATTCGATTAGATTGAGGTTCATGTGTGACTCAAGTTCGATTTGAGATTCGACTTGATGAAATTAGTATGATATATAAAGTTTGAGATTTGATATGATTTTTTACATGAATGAATAAAAAACATGGATTCGACTATATGCTCGAACATTTTTAATTTGTTCGTGGTTGGAAAATTTGAATCTCAATATCAAACTTGAGTCGGACTTTAATATCAATTGAATCGAACTTCGAATCACATATTCCTTAGTTTTTAAACTCTATATGACTCAAATTTAAAGTTTAATATATAATTCTCATCTACATAACTAAAAGTCAATGGAATTAAAATATTAAATAATTACTTTTGTGTGAAATAATCAGTGCCAAAATCTTAATGCGAGTAAAATTGATATTATTTTCATACTTCTTTTGTTCTTTCATGGTTAAAGCCCAGCCCAATGTAATCCAGAATCTAATGTTGTAGTTATGGGCCTCAAGCCTATTAAAGGGATTGATTTTGTATTTATTTAATGCAAACCAATGTTTTCATACCAATCCGGAATTACGTATCGGTCAGGACCGGTATGACTGGTATACCGGCCGTTACCAAATAGATTATTTTTTTTTTAAAAAAAATAATATTTAATTAGTTTTTTAGGATCAAACCCGAAAAAACCCGAAAATCGATCCTAATACCCTGTACCGACGATATGAAAAAAAATACCGATACCGAGCGAAATTTGACGTACCGGCCGGTATGAAAACACTGATGCAAACAGATCAGGCATGCCAGAAATTTAAACTGCAATTCTATTTGGAGTTACTACAAATTAATTATTATAATTATCCTGCAAATTATGAAATTTTAGTTTTAGTAATTAATGGATTCAATTGATTATTATGGATGCCTAAAATTAATAAATATATCATTTGAGTTATGTAAATTCGATTTTAGAAATTTGGATGCCTAAATTGATTTTTGTGCCAATTTAAAATATCATAAATGAAATGTACAACAATTGTTGTGTTCATCTAATACTTGAATTTATATGTTTCTATTTTACAATATGTATTATAAGTCATCCCGACAAAACCAATATTTTTTTTCTTGTAGCATTATTTAATTTATTTTTTTATTAATCCTCATCCATTATCGAATTTTTCCTAATAGGAATGGAATAAATGGTTTTACTTTTTAAGATATTATTTAATTATCCTTAATGACAAGGAATCATTTACAATAATTTATAATTTAATGGCCTGAAGAAAATTAATATAGAATATATTGATATTAAGACAAATGATTAGGAATATTGTCGGGTGATAGTTGAATGACTCGATCGATATGCATGATTGGTTGGGTGGGCAACTAGTTGTCCGGAAGACTCAACTAAACGATCAGTTGAGTCGGTCATATAGGATCAATCCAAGATGATTGAATGGGGGTACCGAGGGGGTCAAGTAATAATGTTCCGTTTGGAAAACCGATCATGAGGAAACCTAATATGAAGATATGCTTGATCGGTCGCCATGATCGATCAATGATACGATCGGGATGGTTGAGCAAGCATTGAGAATGTTATCGATTGACTTGAGTGGTCCCCATAGAATTGATCAAGGAATCCGATCGAGGTGGTTGAGATGAAATATTTATAATAACGAATTGAAGTTGAATCGGTGTATCTTATTAGCTAAATATATAGAAAAAATATAAGAATATATCTTGTTAGTTATATATATAAAGATCAAACCATGGTTTTAAAAAACTGGTCGAATCGACCGGTTGGATCGGGAATTGCTCGCTCTCCCGATCCGACTCAAACCGGTTCACATGTTATTTTAGAAACCAGTTTTGCTCTTCTAAAAACCCGATCGAATCGGTTTTTCACCAAGAAACCTGTTACAAAACTAGTTTGTATTGACAATTAGGGTTAAAGTTATTTTTTTAATCTTGGCTCTACCCATTCTTTTCTTGATAAAGACATAAATTATGAAAATCGTTGGATGAATTTTTATTATTTATTTAATCATTAAACTCGAACTTTCGATATCTAAAACAGTAGCTATTGAATTTCAAAAATCATGTGTAAACTTTTGTTTGTATTAAACTTTTTTTAATCTAATTACACTTTTTAAAGATTTATATAGAGTTATTTGTAAAGAAATATATTTTGAAATATATATTCTTTTTTTATTAACATTATTATTAATTTTTCTATCAAACTAGTTCAAATCGATCTGATCAGTAGAAGGTATTTCCAATCCGTCGGTTTGATCGGTTTTAAAAATCATGGATCAAATATATGAAAATATAATATTATATAATAATATGTAGGATATTTCCTAAATTACATAATATAAACTCTATAAATAATGAGTCTTATGAAAACAATTGTAATCAATATAAGCGGATAATATCTCAAGCTCATTTGTTCTTCTTGTGATAGTTAATTCACGATCGAGATTTATCGATCACGTACTTTTTCATGTTTTTTTTATTTCCACCATAAATCTTGTGTCTCACCTATTTTTCCTTGTTTTTATCATATTAATTCGATTTGATCCCGGACAAAGATATTTATTTTCATCAGACTTTACGAATAGGAAACCATGTATATATGATATTAGTAACCCATCAAATAAAGCCAATTAGATTGACAATTTGAGGCAATTTCCTATGATGCTCGTTAATATTAGGGGAATCAACAACTATATACCATTGTACGAATAAATAGTCTACCGGTTGTATTGATAAATATGATCAATACATCAATATAACCAATTGAATATAAAATCAGTCATAAAACATATAAAGTAATAATAATAAAACGAATATTGAAGAAAATAATACATAAAATGACTAATATATTTTTAAGGACTATACAAATAGTTCCTTTATCATGCCTTGAAAGTTGGAAACCTATCTATCTCCTTTCATTTCCTCCCATTATTGAATTACGTGCCAAACCAAGTAAAATAAAATAATTGTCAATTCTAATATTTTTAAATTGAAAACAAATTATAATATACATAACACGACGAAGAAATTGGTACAATAATTAAGTAAATTTATGGTGTGTCTCTACACATTTTAGAAATTAATTTATGTAGAAAGAGTAATAAAAATATAAACATAAATACAAATATAAATTATGAAGTGTTTTGTAATATTTTTAGAATGCATAAATAATGTATAAAAATAGATGAGTGTTCTGTTGTATAAATAAAATGATAATCGATGTGTTAATTAAATTATTTTTCTACCTTTAAATTTAGTGAATAATAAATTATTAATTGAAATTTTATTTGATTGTCACAAAATATGATATTCAATAAGATTATCATCGAAATGATGACGGCTGATATATTTATTTAGTTTTTTAGCATCAAACCCGAAAAAACCGGATATCGGCCCTAATATCCCCGGTACCCAACGGTACCAAAAAAAATACTGATGAAGGCCTGGTATTTGACGGTATACCATCCGGTATGAAAACATTGAGATTTATGTTGAATCTCGCATACCTTGCGTAGAGCTGCCTTCAAATATCGAAAATTGTATAAAATGTAAATAATGACATTTTAGTCATTTCAAAAACTAGAAGTAGAAGTTGAAATGAAAAATAAGATTTATCTTGTTTTTTATTTGTAGTTATAAAATTGAAAAGTATAAACTTTACTTATACAAAAATATAATTAAAAATAAGATATGTTCTGCAACTTCTTTAATTTCTACTTCCTAAAATGAAAAATTAGAAATAAAAGTTGTACTAAACATATGCTTAATATTTTGGGAAATAGATTATGATTCATTAACTCATACTTAATTTACAAAATAAAAATAAAACATTTTTTTTGTAATAGCATTTTTTTTGTCAAATCACTTTCGTGAAAATGCACTAAGGATTTGAACAATATGACTTTTAAAAAATTATGGTGAGATTAAATTAAAAATGAGATTATTGTGTGAAATTAAAGTATTACATTGTGATTTATATAAAAATAATAATATACTCTTATATATATAAAAAATATATATATATATATTTATATTTTAATTATTAACAATAAAGATATATTAGTCCATCGGAAATTACAATTATGATTTTAATATATGAGATGAAATCATTATTATGCATTTGTTTGTGTGTCTTAAAAATTAATAATTTTGTGATGGCACCTAACTACACCAAACTTCGTTCAAAATAGAACCATTATTGTGATAAAAGGATCGAGAATAAGAACACCAATAAACTATGAAATTAAATTAAGTTATGGATAAGTGGATGCGTACATATCCACTCCAACGAATTTTTATTTTATTATTACAAAAATATCAACAAACAACTACATGTATACATGATCTCTTAATTTATATTAATTAAATGTAAGAGACAAAATCAAGATAATGTTACTAGTCAGCAATGTCTAATTAACTCATTAGATTAAGTAGTGGTAATGACGTTCTTAATCTTTATATTTAATAAATAATAATTTTAATATATTAAATGCAATTATTGACTTGAAGGCTTGAAGCCACCTTTTGTAGGGACACATGGACTTGGACTAGACTTCCTGGGTTGGTTCATCATTTATATAAATTTCAAATTTCATTAACTTTTAATTTCATTAGATAATTACAAAATTAAAAGTTTTGACTTAGTATATAATTCTTAGTTTTTGGGTAAGTGATTAATATCATTTTACTATAATTAAATTTAAAGAACAATACAGACTAATTGTTTTACTGAGAAATGAGAATTTCTTTGTTCAATTGAGAACCGCATTTATCGCTATTATAAAATATCATTTATATCATTCATATAAAAATATATGATTTTTAGTAATTTCTATTTAGGAAATACAAATTCAATCTAATTTTATCATCTTCCAAAAATATAGAATTCGAAAATTTTAAAATATAGTCATAATTTTCACTTTTAGTCATTTATTTCAATTTTTTATACCGATTCATGATTTCATTTTAGTCCACATCGATATAACTAGTAGAAGCAATATACGGCTCGGTACCAAAATTTATTTATTTTTTTAAAAAAATTTCTTTGTGGGATCCGAAAAAACCTGAATTCCTATATCGAAACTCGATACCGATCAAAATACAGATGTTGCCAAATTTTTACCGTATATGTAAATATGAAAACATTGATTTATTTTGTACTTTTTATTATCAATATATTTTGCACATTTTTTATCATCAATATTTTAGAACGGTATACTTTTGTTATCATTGGGATGCATATATGATAACCTAGAGAAATTTATATAATTAATTTATAATTCTAAAATATTTGATTTATTCAATTTGTATGGGTTTGATTTAAAGAATGAAATAGTTAAATGGGGACAGGTATATTTTGAGCCAAAGCCTGGTTTTGTCCGGTCTGAGTCTGAGCTTATAAGGATAAGAACGAGAGATCCCTCCCACATGTACCTTGCCCCCACCCACCGAACTTAAGCTTCGTTGCTGTCTTTTCTCTCGTTGCTTCTTCAACTTCCCACGCTCTTCCCATAATTCAATCTTGCGATTGATAATCAACGAAACCCAGTTCGTGAAATCAGACCTTCATTCAACAGGAGAATCATGGTAATTTGTTATGTTTTTCTGGTTAATCTTCTGGATTTTTGTTATTTCGGGTTAATCTCTTTGATTTAGGGATGTGATGAAGAAGAAAACCGATGGCCGCGATGGCTGAAGCCTTTTCTGAAAGAACAGTTCTTTATTCAGTGTAAATTCCATGCTGGTTCTCACAAAAGCGAATGTAATATGTATTGTTTGGATTGTGCTAATGGTCCTCTCTGTTCTCTCTGTTTGTCTGTTCACAAAAACCATTGCGCCATTCAGGTACACATATAAATTTGCTGTGTTTTTTATGCGTTGACTCTGTTCTTCATTTGGGGAGATTTTGATCTTTTTCTTCTTCTGCTTCTTCTTCGTTTATTTTGATTGCAGATAAGGAGATCATCTTACCATGATGTGATCAGAGTTTCTGAAATTCAAAAGTATTTGGACATCACCTCTGTTCAGACATATATAATCAACAGCGCAAAAGTTGTCTTCTTGAATGAACGCCCACAGCCCAGGCCAGGAAAAGGCGTTACTAATACTTGTCATGTTTGTGATCGCAGCCTTCTTGATTCATTCAGATTCTGCTCCCTTGGTTGCAAGGTCAGTTTTCTTGTTCATGAATTCAGACATATAACTGTAAAGTTTGACTTTTTTCTGCATTCAGATTGCTGGTACATCCAAGAATTTTCAGAAGCAGCACAAGAATAAAGCGGCGGCGACGGCGGCGATTTCTGATTCAGATGAATCGTACAGTAGCAGCATCACACAAGGGCAAACCACCACCGCGAGGTTCACGCCTTCCTCCGCCGTGAACTACAGAACAGTAAAACGGAGAAAGGGTATTCCCCACCGTGCTCCTACCGGCGTTCTGGCAATATAAAGTAAAGAATAAAAGAAAAGCAGAGTGTCTCTGGTTTGAGTTCTGCTACATTGTAAATAAAAGCAGGTGCAGAATGTGTTATACAGAAGAAGTAGAAATAAGAGAATTAGTTTAGGTTGAAGAAGGAAGTTTGATGTGTTGTGTGTATTAGCTAAAATGCCGGTTTGGGGATCATATATTTGGATCCAAACACAGCGCAGCGTGGATCTGCAATTAGCTTGTAAATTAGCTTAAAAAGAGTCATAATTTATGAGAATAAGGCTTTGTAATGTACTTGATTGTAATATTTGTAAAAATACATACATGCTTCTTTCACATAAACACCATACATTGAAATTCATTATTTAATAGGATAAGATAAGATAATCACATTGAAAATATTAAATCAACATTATTACTTATGATATTACTAATATTATAATCTTTAACATTTAGTTTATAATGAGCACATTTTAACAATAGTTCATTCATTGAAGATAATTGAAAAAAGTTTGATTCAAAATGGAAAAATGAGTTGGAAAACTAAAGGTATCCATGATTTAAGGTATTTAGAGTTTAGTTGGAATTTATACTTAAAAATTGTTTGGTCCAATGATGTATTCAACACATCATCAATCTCTCACATTCACATCATTTTCTCTTTTTACTTCTAAAAATTCTCACTCATCTTCATCATTATTTATTTCTATTTCATCCACATCATATTCTCTCTCCAAATTTCATTTTATCTTTCTATCTCATCAACTTTATTATTTTATTACCTTATCAATCATTAAATATTACATTTCAATTTTAATATTTTAAAATCAGTTTAAAATCAATATTTTAATAAATTTTATATTACATTTTATGTACCGGAATATTAAAATAAAATAAATTATAAAATATTCATATTTTATTTTTTTAAATATAAAATCCGATCCAATCTGTAAAAACCTGATAGGATCCGAAAAAAACTCGTACCAACTGGTATTTTAGCAAACTACCGACCAAAATCGGTACGTCCGAAATTTTCGGTATACCGGAAATTTAAAACAATGACCAATAGTTAACAAAAATTGATGTGAGGATGGTTGTTATGTTGTATTTACAATATGAATTAATTGAAAATGGTATATATATAATAATATTAATATATGGTCGAGCTGAGTCATAGGACAACGTGCATTCACCTCGTACGTTGTGTAATTGATTGCCTTTTAGACAATTGTGGTTAATATCGATGATGGGTTTCTTTGGTACTCAAATTAAAACTACGGTGAGGTGTGATGCGACATCCAGATCGTAATTTTCTTATGTTACATAAAGCATAAACTTAATTGAGATGTGATAATCGTTAAAAAATCACGATATCATCACAGCTGTTAAAACTAGTTGTGACCTCATCGTGATTTTGGAAAAAAATAATTTACCCTTAATTCTATTAATTATAATATAATTATATTTGTTATTTGATATATATAAGGGTATATTAGTATTTTTACGTAAATCGCGATCATAATATCACAATTTTTTCAAACATATTTAAAAATTCACGATTATCATATCTCAACACATCTCAACACATCTCACCACACCTCACCGCACCTCACCACATTTCACCACACCGTAATTTTTAAAAACTATACCAAACAAACCCGATATGTCCTTTTGGATCTTCAATAAATAAAGAAGAAAAACAAATCACAATAATCAATTTTTGGTCTAAAATGTTATTTTTTCTTCTATTCTCATGTAAGAAACTAAGGGTTATTCTACAATTATTATAGAATGTATAATCCTCAATTAATTATTAGAATAAAAAAACAATAATTTATAATTAGACACATATATACATATGTTGAGTTTGAGTTATAAAATGTAAAAGTTTTCTAGTATAAGTAATATACAAATTTATTTAAATGTAATAAGACAATTAATGTATTATTTAGAAATATGGAAATTATAATTCAAAATAGGGAAATTATATTTTTCAATAAAAAAAAAATTAATAACATATTTGTACAATTAAAGATGAAAATTATTGAAAACGATGTCATTGAATAAAAAGATCACAAGTGAAAGTATAAATTATAAACTAGAAGCAAAAACTCATTATTGTGAAAGCAAATATTAATTGTGAACTAGAATATTGTATTATTAAATACAATAATGAGTTTTTGCTTCTATTTTTTATTATGAATTATGAATAATAAGTATAATACATTTCAAATCAAATATTAATTGTTTTCTATATTGTAATTAAAAAACTAGAATGAATTATAAAACAAAATATATAATCAGAATTTAAATAAGAAATAGGGTTGATTTAAAAAAAGATTAATCAATTTTCATGGTTAAGGCATAACATAGCATAATGGTACTGCAGTGCCCTTTAAGTGTTCCGGTCCGTGGAGCGACTCTTGTACGGAGATTTCATACTGTAACCGTGTCATTTTTACTTTATTTACAAACTAACATCAACTTTTAAAGATTTATTTATTTGACACTTTGTCAGTAGTATTATTTTGATAATAAAACATTTTGTCAATGTTAAATAAATAAATCTTAAAAAGTTGGTGTTAGTTTGTAAATAAAGTAAAACTGACACGGTTACTATATGAAATCTCCCTTATAATGTAAATAGATTGTGCAATCGGAAATTAACATATTAATTAGAATGATAATACACAAATCATTCTCAAAAGAATCTCAACTTATTCTTATAGATATTCATGGCCAATCACTCAATCCGTCTGATTCAAAACGAAGAAAAAATTAGAATAACTAAAATCGCATCAACTAACCAAAAGAATCATCTATTATTTTTGAGTGGTTAAAATAATATAAAGACGGTACACTCAAAATTTGTAAATTGATTTTTTATTGGTAGTGTAGGGATAAAGTTTTATAAAAATCCGTAGTGAGGTCCAGGAATGTGAATTTCTATAAAATCTAAAACTCATGTACATCATATTCCCCATAGTTTGTGAAAAGTTGAACATTTTTATTAAATTCCTATTGAACGGAATTTCCGGACCATGTATGAATAAGAGGACCTGCCCCAACCGCACTTTATTGCAGCAGATAGGACTAGTGTTGCGCTAATACAATGCAACTTGGGTAAATAGGGACCATATACGAAGATGGATAGAACAAAAGATGAAGGATGCTTAAGTAATGAAACGGTTCTCGTAGTCCTTGAGAGGGTTCAGTTCAAATTGACCAAGAATGGATCTAATGAAATCAAATGTTACGCATGTTTAGGAAACTAAATGCCATTATGACACATATGCGGTCATTGGATTTAGATGATAATAATTAATGAAGGTGACAAATAAGGGATAAATAAAAAACGTAATGATCTTTAGAGAATCTATAAATATGAGTTTGTGAGGTAAAATTGATATTTTCTTCTTTGATTCTAAAACCCAGTAGTATTTTGTTATTATCTATGTACTCGTTGTTAGCATTATGATTTGTACTTGTACACCATCATTATATTGCAATCACATAAGATCCTTTTTCAGACACATTGGATTTTTCCTTCACTTTGGAGTTTTCTACATAAAAATCTTGTATCTTTATCATGTTTTTCAATCTAAGTTGTCTCCAATTTCGTGATTCTATATCCACAAAATAAGTCAATCTCCTTGATACGTGCATCTGTTTAGAATACAATTATTTCCTTAAGAATAAGTCAACACAAACATGGCAGGACAGATCGGACATGCCCGGGACAGATCAGACGTCCTCTGGATCGATCTTACACTTAGCGCTTTCAATGACCGCATCTTTCTTCAATAAATTATTTTGACCAAGTCTGCTCTGCATGGATTTTATCAGCATCCCTCTCCAACTTGAGCTCATTTCTTGACTTTGGGCTTATTTTTCAGTATGGGCAATGACATTTACGTGGTACTCGATCCTACAATTCCAATCAAATGGAATAAAAATAAAGGATAAATTGAATAAACCACGTATGACAAAAAAATAAAATTACATAAATAATACGTAAAATAAAAGAATAATTGTGTAGAACATGAAACACAATGGAAAAAATATGTTATATTGTATATTTGAGAGTGAATTAATAATAAAAATAATAAATAAGGAAACAATATGTGTAAAATTTAATATTTTATATGTACAAGATATTATGTACTACAAATAATATTTGATTTGTTCATGTCAACCTAAATCTAAATTACTAAATCCAAAAACTACACAAAATTCATAAAAATGTACACGTCATCATTGGTTGGTCAAAGAGAAGGGCCCGCAATATTGGATTTTTTTAGAGTTTTTTTAGGTGCGTCAATCTTTTAATTTTGTAGAATTATCAGTACTTTAAATTTTTAAAAGATTATATCACTCATAAGTTTTTGTTTACAAATATACCAGTGATTTTACTTCTGATTAGACAAAATTCATTATGTTTTATATTAAATTGGTAATTGATATAAATATTAAATAGTTAAATTAGATTTGTAGTAGGAATTGGTAAAATTTTAAATACATTGATTTTGTATAAATTAATTAATAAATGTTTTATAAAAACTATTTACAATGAATTTGTATATTTTGACAATATATATTTCGAATATTGAAAAATGCAATTTGTGTGATATGTTTGTTAGTCCTAAATAAAGAGTATTTAGGTAAAAAAATGACAAAAATCATAAAAAAATAAATCAAGTAATTTAAATTGATTTTTATAAAATAAAGTATATAAAATAGTAATTGACGAAAAGTAAATTGTTTGAGATTCTATAAACAATAATTTTGTAAAATATAAATTAAATAGTGAATACGTTAAATTTTGAAATGGTAAATTACTCATTTTAATACATAAATATATTGTGTAGCAAATAATACANACAAAATAATAAAATTATATATTTTTGTTTGCAAAAAGTAGATTCAAACCAGTTAGTCCTAAAACCCTAAAATATTGGTTAGAAGAAAGTGAGAATTTAAAGATTGAGTTTGTAGGAATGATAAGAGTTTGGCTAAAGTCATTATATCATGTATCCTTCTCTAGATTAATCAACAATCTTTGTCACTTGCCACGTGTACACCTAATTTAGAAAATGAAACGTTATCTTTTATAAAGTTTTTTTTGTCTCTTTTTACAAAGTACAAAACCAATGATGAGTGTAATATGTGTATTTATAATCTTCATCATTGGAGAACTTTATAATTTCAACAACGTTTTAGTTGTGTCATCCTATATTTTTTTATAGAGATTATTGAAAATTAATCCGAAATTAACAAGAAACTAAATATTTTAATGTAATTCAATATTCTAATGGTTATTTAATTTAGGTTTTATATTTAAATAGGGTTTACTTTAAAGTAACTAATTGTGCTAATGGTTTAGTTTTAAGCTGAATATAATTATCTTATTTAGTTTCGTGATAGAGTTATTGATCATTATGGCAGTTCGTGCGTATCTACTGATACGACGTTATTATATCGTCATAACTAAGACAACAGTAGTGGCATTCTCGAATTCCATATTTTCAAATACGACCTTTGGAAAAATACATATTCGAGCGGTGAAACGCGACATTAGAATTTGATGATGATATTCTCGAGTAGCTTGGACACTAATGTTTCTCCTTGTGGTCTCATTAGGTTACTTGATACAAGCAGATTTCGAGCTAAACATATTTTGATGGATTTGTTTAGCAATGACAAGGAGTTGACTACATTGTGTTGGGGTTATGTTGTACTTCTTAATTTGTATCGAGATTTAATATGACTACATAATTGCAATGCAATCATGTCCACCCGTGAGATGAGGAAGTTGTTCGAGATTGACACTAGCAAATTCAATGAGATGCAAGTGTGTGTGTTCAATGAATCATTCACTCAAGTCTTTTCCGGTTAGACCAAAGAGTCAGTCCCACAAACGAATCATCCTAGAGTGAACCTATGTGATGATAATCACTAGTTTATATTTGAATTTTAATTTATTTAACGATCGATAAATCATGTTTTGGAATATTGCTTGTGTTTTGCATGAAGTTCTATTTTGACACTTCAATAATGTGAAATTGGATATTTTAGGAATTCACTTGTAACATAAGAATTTTTATTGCAAATAATAGATTAGTTTCATATTTAAACTTATCATGCATAAAGTATTCAAAATTAGTAGTATTTATTCGCCAATTTCTCAACATATCTATATATCAACCATCAATTTATCTACCAATCAACTTTTCAAATACCATTCAAACTTCATAAATCCACCTAACTCCATATTGTTGAGATTAATGCCTCAGGTTGAAGATTTAGTATTGGGCCATAATCCAAATTGTTTAGTATTTAAATGTTGTTATGTTGTTTTAAGAGAAAATTGCGTAAATAGCTCCCAACTTACGAGTTGTGTAAAGACTATGTTCTCCAACTTATGAAATTGCAGGAATGATACCTTAAGTTATCAAAATCGTTTGTTCTTTACCCATGGTATTTAGCACATGATTTTCCGTTAAGTTTGCAAACATTTTTCGTTGGCATTATTCGTTCTCAATGTTCACAAATTATGCAAATAAGACTTTTATGCGAAAAATTATACAAAATTGATAGTTCAAGTTCGAGAAATGTGCATCCAGAAGTAAAATAATAACAATGTCGTAGAAGGTTAATATTAAACGGTATTGTTTACTTGAAGTGTCGTATATGCATTTAATTAAAGTTGGAGGGTCATATGCACATATTTTTATTAACTTGAGGTGTCATATTTGCAAATTCGTAACTTGGAGGGCATGCCCTTTACACCATCCGAAAGTTGGAGGGTTACCGGCAAATGTCACTCGTTGTTCAAAGTTATATTAGATTTTCTTCTTCAAATCAAAACCATCAACTCTATTGTTCTTCATGTTCTTCTTTGAGAGTTATTTCGAATGTGTGGTATCGTAGTTTTACATAGCTACGAGACCACCATAAAAATCGTTTATATCTTTTAGTATTGTGATATTGATGATTATCGTTTATATTTTGTTTTCAACATTTTCGAACTTATTGTACAAATAAAGACTTCTAGTTCGAAATCTACACAACTTCTTTCACGGTGACAGCTGTGAGATTTTTCAAAAAAGGTCATGGGTTGTTTGAAAATGTTGAACTTCTATGTGTTGTATTTAAAGTATTCAAATATGTTTGGTTTCCAGCAAATTAGAAACCTGTGCATCTCCCAAGTCGAACTTCAGACCCTCAAAAAAACCTCTTTTCATTCAAAATCATATTTTGTGGACAGAAAGAGTCTTCCCGCAAGTTTGCTCTCTAAGTTCTGATTATTTGAAGAGAGAAGAGTTAGAAAAATAAGAACAGAAGAAGGAAATTTGTGAATCTTGCAAGAAACAAGGAGCAATTAATATTTTGGAAAACTGAAAAGGTTAGTGGGAAGACAAAGCATCAAAAAGTTGAGTTTTTTCATAAGAAAGAAAAATAGAGCACCTACGAAAACAAGAAGGAATAACGACGCTTTTGGAAATTTCAATTTTTCAAAAGGTAAAAGAGCCTGCATAAACAAGGTGGTTGTAATCTCAAGAAGTTGCTCCAATGTCTACTAAAATTCAAATGTTCAATATCATCGGTGAGAAAAAAATTAAAAATATTTATCAGTTTTTCCGACACTTCAGTCTCTCGTAAACTGAAGAAATTTATTCCAAAAATTTTGTTGATTTTCCCGACATTTCAGCCTCTAGTCAACTAAAGAAATATATGTCAAAAAAACTTTGTTGGCATTGCCCGACACTTCAGCCAAAGTTTGTAGGCGGAAGAAATTTATGCAAGGCTTCACAGTTAGTAGGTTGAAAGAAACAAGCCAAAACCCCTTTTTGACCCCAACTTCGTAGGTTAAAAAGAACAAGTAAAAACTTCTCTTAACCTCAATTTGGTTAAAAGAACAAGACAAAGCCAAAAAAAACCAAAGCTAAGTTTTACGATGATACCAAAAAACAAATGAACGAGGATACACATAATTTTGAATTGCAGCATTAAGAGGAAGTGTTGAAATTAATGTTGATGGACTTTACATACTGGGCCTCAGGTTGAAGATTTAGTATTGAGCCATAACACAAATTGTTTAGTATTTAAATGTTGTTATGTTGTTTAATGTTGTATTAGGTTTTCTTCTTCAATTCAATATAAGCAACCTTATTGTTCTTCAGGTTCTTCTTTGAGAGTTATTTCGAAGGTGTGGTCTCGTAGCTTTATATAGTTACGAGATCACTACCAAAATTGTTTATATCTTTTAGTATTGTGATACTCATGATTATTGTTTATATTTTGTTTTCAATATTTTCGGAGTTATCGTATATATCGAGGCTTTTAGTTCGGAAGCTACACAACTCCTTTCGCATATATCTACTATTATATAAGAATGAATTGGTCATTGAAATTCATACCAATTAACTATATGGATCCTTCGAAAATAACAGTTTGTCTTCATAGCTTCCGGGCAATGTCCAAAAGAGTACAATTCATTACTCTAGAAATTGAGTATCTACTAGAGTATGAGCAACTAAGGGAAACTTCACACAAAACATCAAAGTCTAGATTCGAAAAACGTCAAGTATTCGAGCAAGGTCGCAGATCAGACATTCTAGACCGTGGATGATTATTTGTCAGCTAACACAATGTACACTTCTGAACAATTCCAGTGTCGTTTCCGGATATCACATTATTTTTTTGAGCGTATAGTTGTAGTTGTCGAGAGGGAAATCCTAATTTTCAAGAGAGATTCTATGCCACTGGTCGTTTATCTCTATCGACGCTACAAAAAAGCACGGCAAAGCAATACGAATGTTGGTCTATGGTTGTTGTGCTGATGCTTATAATGAATATGTTTGTATTGGTGAGGCTACTACACTACAGTTTCTCCGTCATTTTGTGATGTCTATACGTATATTATTTCAATAAAGGTACATGAGACGTCCGATGAAAAAGAACGTTGAACGCTTGCTTGCTTGGGGAGAAGAGCAAAGATTTCTAGTATGCTCGGAAGCTTGGCATATCAGTAATAAACAATTGACATGTAGCTTGGCAAGGTCAATATGTACGAGGTAATAAATGTTAATCGACTTTAGTTCTAGAAACAGTTTCTTCTGCATATACTTGGATTTTACATTTATTTTTTGTACAATTTGTGCAAATAATGACATCAACGTTCATAGTCACAATCCACATTATTCGATGACTTGCATAGAGGATTGCTCCAAATGCTCAGTTCACTGTCAATGGTAATTCGTACAACATAACTTACTACTTAGCCGATTGAATATATACAGAAACCCATGTTTGTAAAATCGATTACTCTACTTCACACATATAAACCACATTTTTTTGCTGCTAGCAAAGTGATTGTACGAAAGGATGTGGAGCGCACTTTGCTACAAGGATGTGGAACCCATGGTCGTGTATGTGATGAACAAATTTTGGCTGATATCATGTGTATACTTGCATTATCACATTCTAACCCCAGATCCAATTATATCCGAGAGAGCCGATAACACCAAAAAATTGTCCGACTACTCATCACATGATAATTTATCATTTCAAGCATATCTCACACGCGTCATGTCTTCGAGAGAGGTTAGAGTTCATCGTTGTCTTAAAGATGATTTTGTTGAACATATATGGATGCATTTTCATGGCACGTGATGAATTGTATTAAGGATGGTGGTTTGATCTTGCATCTTTCAAAAGTTTTTCAATTTATAATAACTTGTTTTTAATAATTTATTAAAGTAGAAAAAATAATATAATAAAATAATAAGTATACACACATGGGCGTTGAGTGGCTAGTCGGGGTACATATACACTTTTCTCCATTCAAAGTAATGCTTCAGCTTGGATATCACCATTTTTAATGCAGACATAAACTTCTCCAAACTAGTATATCTGGTTTCTACTGATACTAGAGAGTGACTCGCGTAGTACACATGTTGTGAACATCATCTCTTATCGTCACCAATGTTGCGCTCACCGCAACATTTTATTAAGCCAAGTTTGATCAATCTCATTTATGCTTTCGTTCCAAGCTTTAGGTGTCTAATTTCAACCCATACAATATATTTCTCAATCAATATACATTGTTTTCATTTTCAAGTAATATGTGGCTTTCAGGTTGACTTACATAAACTTCTTTTTCGTGTATGCCATGCAAGATGGACATTTTGACATCCATGTGGTGTACTTCCATCCCAAGGTTGTTGCTAAGAACATTAACAGATTGATTGAGTCTAACCGAGCCATTGGAGCAAAAATTCCAGAGTAGTTTACGAGAGATGCTTCTTGTTGATATGATTTGATGCTCATGATTTACTGCTAAGGACATATCATATCAGAGTTGATATGATTTGATGCTCATTACTTGCAACATAGCTTTCAAGAGATGCTTCATTTTATTCATGTTCATCACCTACATCACATGAAGAAGATATTTTAATTTTGTGTAAATTTCAATCTCACTCTTTATCTTCCTCGAGTACAATATCACGGCTATTCCAGAGGGTTTTATCTTAAGGAAATATCACTCTATATCCCTTAACTCTAGAGTAGTATCCTAAGAAGATACTTGTTTTTTTCTCTTCTAATTTTATTCTTTTTGCTTTAGGTACATGTACATGGCATACACATCCAAAGGGCTTTAGATGTTGGACAAATAGTTTACATTAATGCCACAGTTCATTGGCCGTTTTCTCATTCAATACTCGAGAGGGAAGAGCATTGAGTAGTAAACTAATATATAAGCTCCTGATGCCCAACATTTTTTGATAAGTTTTTCCCAAAGATTAAACATCGAACCATTTCTAAAATGGTTGTATTTTTCTCTCACTAACATCATTTTGTTTAGGGATGTGAGGTGTAGCATACTAATGAATAATTTCTTCGTTCTATTCAAGCACTCTAGATATGAATTCTCCTTCTTTATTAGATCTCGGTTTCCTGATTTTTTTCTCTGATTTTTTTTCAACCATCACCATAAAAGTAGTAAACGGTGATAAGATTTTAGATTTTTTTTAAAAAATATTTCCAACAATAACATTTATAGTCATCGATGAAGATAATAAAATGCTTTCTGCCACTTCATAATTCATCCTTATAGGTCCACACAAGTCTGTATGAATAATTTATTTTGTAGATCGAGTGGGGCTAGATGTAAATAATTTCATTGTTTGTTTTTCTTTTTGACATATATAGCACATTTCATGTACAAGAAGAATATATGGAAAATCAAAGACCATACAATTTTTCAGAAGTATTTTAAGATTTCTAATGCATAATATCCAATCAAGAACCATATAATTTGTGCAGGTATTTGATTTTTCAATCATGCTTAGTTCTTCTTCTGTAGCATTTATGGTGAACAAAATGTTGCTAAATAGTTCAAATGATATCGATGAATTTAAAATAGGACTCTCAATTCTTCATTTAAAACCACTAAAATGAGTATGAAATTATGTCTAAGAAGTTGTACCAAGCTTAACAAATTATGTTTCAACTTAGGTACGAATAAGACATCATATATTAACATAGGTCATCAATCTCCGGTAAGTATAATGGATCAAGTGCCTTAAATATAGGCCAAATGTCCCGCAGCTTACTTGATTTGTTTGTGTACGATCCAACTTGATGAATAGAGCAGTGTTGTGGTCGTAAAGACCTGGGAAAATGATGAGGGAAAATGAAAGAACATGAACAGACTGGAGATGCAACCAACAAGAGGCTTTCATGCCCAGAAAATGTCATCCTCAGCTTGTGAATACACCTCTATCATATAGATGGAGAGAATAAATAGCCACAAAACTGCTATAACAGAATAACCACTGCCCGTTTCGTCAGTTTCTGCTCATTCGTAATCACTCATTAGACAAAGTCGGACCTATGATGTCTAGGGACCGATTAGTTTGGAACCAACTCATTGTCCTTTCCAGGGTTAGATCCATGCGTTCCCATGCGACTCCGTAATCCCACATGGCCTTTTGTGGTTCATTGGTCCCAATTTGATACCTTTTAAATTATGGATCACCGTTAAGTAATGGGTTTGGTCGGCTAGATTTGTATCTTGTCACGTGGATCAGCTCAATTTAACGCAGGCCTCGTCCTATTCAAGGTATAGGGCCCCTAGGTTCTTCATCACTAGCCCCTTGGATTCCATTACAACCTTAGGTTGTAATAGGAAGCTAATCATATCTGAGTACCCGAACCAAAATGTAGTTATGCGTGATAGACACCATGGGGACCGACCCCACACTTAGTTGTGTATGCACCTTCGCTCAATTAACCAGGACCGATGACACTTTGAAATCGTGAGCGATATATCCGAACATAGACCGATATGACTTTTACATTTTGAATAATATGCATGTTAGGCCTTAGATGGCTCTGGATAAACTTGCATCCTTTTGCCTTCCTCATTTAGAAAAACGTGATGAGTACTTTTTAACTCTGTCATACCTCTCAATTATAACATATAAATCAAAAGGTGTATGACACACCATTTTTCAAAAAAGAAACACAAGACATAAATCATAGGTTTGATTCTCCAATTTTATTTTAATATATGTATATATGAAATTAAACATATATATATTAACTAACCTTCCAAACTTTAGACAACTACAGTACAAAATCTTTGATCACCTTTTTTACAAGACAAAAACTACTATACAATACTAAAACGATAATAGGAAATATTACAAAGTAGATACTTTATTCACATGTGGAAAACTGATCTTCTACCCTTTAATACTCATATGAGGTACCTGGATGAGGTTAGTGGTCATGAGTTTGAAATAAGCAAAAATACGATGCAAATGAAACATATATATGTAAACAACCATAACATCACAAAAAAATAATAACACATTGGACACATACTTCCTTTTTTCTTTGGATTGTCATTCAAGGTTTCATAACCCCTCCAAAACCATGGTTTTAGCATCATCATAGTTTCATAGACCATAATTGTATCCCACGACATCTCAAAGATGCATAAGAAGCGCAACCAACTCATCAACACCTCTAAGATTTGGTCAAATCATATCATATAAGAGCTCTTTTACTTTTTATGGGCCGTACCCATATTTTCCTCAACAAGCTAGCCTACTCTTTAGGCATACCATGGTAAAACTATTTTGCCAGTGATGTACGTCTCTACAAGCACTCGAATTTTCACATAAACAAGTCAAAATTTCAAAGAAATAGAATTTACAGAAGAAAGTGCAGTTTGATACTCTATCCCACCAGATCTATTTTAAGAGCTCAAATAACCTTTTAAAATCATTTCAAATTTCCCAGTATATGGAAACTCATGTGGCCACCAAGTGAAAAAAAGAATCACGTTAATAAGAGCTCTCAAATGTTCCAGAAAAATCATTGAATACATCTCATGTGATACTATCGATGTTTAAAAATAGTTTTGCAACACTTTGGAAAATATACCATAAACCCCTATTCTGAAACCTTTCATGCACCAAACATTTTTTTACCGAAATATAGACTCCACAAGATGTAAAACCATGTAAAGTTTTGCACAAAATACATTACCAAATGATACCATAAAATTTACACATTTCACATAATCGCATAGATGCCATAAAAACTGTTTGTAGCTAATTGCAAATAAAATCATGCCACTTACTTCTAAGTTTCATTTGTTTATAATCTCCTACGAATTGTATAATACTTAAGGACTCTTTACCTGGTGATAGGCATACTAGTATGAATTTTTAGCTCATAAGAAGCAATACATATCATTACCTCTTTTTTTAAGGTTGCTGTTTATGTTCCTCTCTACTTTCTACCTTTCGAAAATTTAATGTCAAAGAGTTTATTTAACTCATAAGGTCTTCTAGATTATCTATATCACAATCTACCACAAGTGTGGTACCTTAGGCAAGTCAAAATCTCATCCAATCATCCATTTACATCTATAGTTCTACTTAATTTGACTATATAGTAATGCCTCTAAGCAATATCATTACCTCTTTTTTTAAGGTTGCTGTTTATGTTCCTCCCTACTTTCTACCTTTCGAAAATTTAATGTCAAAGAGTTTATTTAACTCATAAGATCTTCTAGATTATCTATATCACTACCTACCACAAGTGTGGTACCTTAGGCAAGTCAAAATTTCATCCAATCATCCATTTACATCTATTGTTTTACTTAATTTGACTATATGGTAATGCCTCTAAGCAATATTTGTAACTCTTATTTCCATTTATCTCTTATAAAATATATCAAAGTCTAATTATTTGTTATCTATACTTCAAGAAAACAAATAAATTCCATCAATGTGACATTGTAATCATAATTTAACCAAACACATTTTCTCAGCACTTACTCTTGTAACTTTCATTGTTCTTACCATTATACGTAGGGTCTCACAGTAACCATTTACACTAGACCACATGTCGACCATTCATTTTAGTGAGGAGTAAATATAAGTCAGGATTTCCACGCGTCTACTTCACTTTCTCCACTCGCAAAAACACTCATGAAATCGCTTCGGTTCGCCATCTTTGTCATTTCACAGATGTTGATTCTCTTCGTCTAATTTTTCAATGTAATCTCACATGGCTCATTATAAAATTCAATATCATGTAATGTCTAAAATTGATACCGAAGAACTAAGGGTCAAATTGTCTATCCCCACTCATTACAGAATAATGAGGGGAAAAACACGTCCTCTGCTTCCTTCATGAGGGATAACTCATCATAACTCTCTTCTAGTTAGTTACGCAACCCTAAAAAGTGGCTTGCAGTTTCCTTTGCACGCCTTCGTGGCAGCCTGTCTTCGGGAAATCTATTGCCGACTAACGCGTTGTTCCCTCTAGTTATGTGTATATTATATCGTTCATCTTCTATTGCCGTAAACAAGGCATAGAGCTCACCTTGAAATTATTTTTAAATTTATATATGGTGGGGTCACAAAGGGGAAGAAGATTATTAGGAACTTTTAAGGTTGTTCTATATCGCAACCCGAACATCTGAATGTCTCCTACTGGATAAGGATGATTCCCTTCATGAGTGAGAATCTTGCTATGTCTAGATTGGGGTCCCAAAGGAGGATACATTGGGAGTGAAGCCTTGGACCGAGTCCAAGCTTATCAACAAACTTGACCGGACCCGATTCAATCCTTCACACAAGGATATTCCTGATACCCTGACATTGTCTCCTCCTCCGTAAATACGTTTAAAGCGTATAGACCTCTTGAGGGAAAACATATTCATAGAAATGGGAGTAACGGGTAGGATTGGCGCTCCTGCCCCAAAGGGGATATTCTCATGTTCCGGCTCTTCAGAGGGATCGGCTACTTAGCATTATTACGTTGTGGCGTATCTCTTCTAATCTTCATCAATAATTTTTCGCAGATTCAACAAAAACGATGCCGAACTCCCGACAACAGAAGATAGCAGCTTCAGCCCAAGCAAACAGGAACCAATATGGTGCCTTGGGGTCTGCACCCCTGCTCACTTCAGAAGCAACTTCAACAATTATACGAATAGACTCTGTGGGGGTATCTTCAAGTAACTGCGATCCAACGTCACAGACCATGCCAGAGGTGGAAGAGGCGGTAATGGCCAGATGCAGTGATCCATTAGGGTAGAAGAAGTTCTCCCAAACCTACGTCTGAAGAAAATGTCTCTAGACCTCCGATCCCCATCGACAAAGGCTCATCACCATGTTCCTCTTTTTCTCTATCATTTCTAGATCCAACGATCTTCGCTCATCATTCATATGCTCTTCATATTGAGTTATATGGGGTGACCGGATAGCTATTTCTACAGGGATGTTTGCTTCAGACTCATATACTAAGGAGAATGAGGATTCAAGAGTAGTGGATAGGGGAGTGGTTCTATAGGGATGCTCGCTTCAGACTCACTATATTTTCCACAAGAAACCCTTCACAACTTGCTCTGATATGGTAGACACAATTTCTACTTCTATCCATTTCGAATTATACTCCATTGCTACTATACAGAACTTGCGTTGTCCCACGGGTCAAGGAAGCAGGCCAAGAATGTCGATTCCTCATGTATCGAATGGACAGGAGTTGGGTTACTGACAAAGGAGCCCCCGGTTCTTGTGGGACCGAAGCATGGTACTGGAAAGCCGCACATCGCTTAGCGTGTCTCTTAGCATCGGCCAAAAGCAATATGCCCTGATGATACAATGATACAAGGATCGAGCCTCCGAATGTAATCCCCATTTTCCTTCATGAAAACAACTTAAGAAATTGTTAGCTTCGCTAGGAGTCAGACATCGTAAGAGCGACCCTTCAAAGCTTTTCTTGAAGAGGCGTATGTCTTCAACACATATCTTTTGGCCTGAACTTCAAGTTTCCTTACCTCCGAAGGATCTTCGGGAAAGGAACCATTCGCCAAGTACCAGATGAAGGGATCCATCCATGTAGCCTCTGTTTGAGTTTCAATCTCTCCTATACGTAGATCTCAAAGTTTGTAGGATAAAGCCCCAACTTCTTCATGCAATTTCTCTATACCTAAGATTTCAATGGAGAGATATCCTTGGATGTGAACTGATATCGTCCCATGTCCTATGTCAGGCATGGTTGCCTCCAATCTGGCCAAACCATCTGCAAGTTTATACTGCTCTCGGGCATGTGCCTGAGTGAGAATTTAGAGAACCTTTTGGATAGCTCAGTGACCTTAGCATGGTACAATTTCATCATAGGTTCGTGCGTCTCAAATCTCTCTGCGTACTGTTTCAGCACTAACTTGGAGTTAGAAAACATTCGAACTTTGGTGACCCCCCTTTTCTCGGGCTTGCTTCATGCCAGATAGCAAGGCTTCGTATTCCACTATGTTATTTGTGCTAGGAACATATATTTTACCGACGAATAGATGACATCTCCATAACTAAAAACATACTTAACTATGAATTCTAATTAGCATAAAAATTATTCATCGACAAAAAACATGAGTTATTGCACATATTTAACTTGAATATTAGGTTCTTTTTGTTTTACTTTAATGAACTTTGTATATACGAACAACGTAACCATGGACAAATATGGAAAAACAACTTCATCACATGAATTTACACAAATACTTGAGCTAGGCCTAGTGTTTTTGAATTTCAGTCATTTGTGAAACATACTCAAGTTGCAGATACTTATGTTTGGCCACAAAAAAATGAAAAAAATCATTGATTTACTATTCATCTTCAACTATTTGTAAAAAGTAGTATTAACTATAGAATAAATAATTCAATAGTTTTAGCTCTACTCTGTTTGTAAAAAAATATAGTGATTTAAATATCTAATTAAAAAAGATATCTCCTTGTTGGCAAAAAAGAACATAACACCATGAACGTAAAATATTTGCTATATAAAGAGATTATCTAACCCGAGTAGTCATCATTTTGTTGACATATTTTGTGAATATAATATTATATAAAAATCCAAATGTTGTGTGAGTTGTCAAATTACCCCTCAACCAAATTGTGTATGTATAATGTTAGGTGCCTATTGGAATAAAGGCCAATTGCAATATGTGAATAGAATATTATAAAAAATCAAATGTGGTCTGAGAGTAAGTACTATCACTTTTCAATCAAATGTTGTGTGAGAATATAAACTACTTGTCAAATTACCTTTCAATCAAATTGTTTATGTAAAATATCAACCATGTTTTATCATCAACATGAATCCCCTATAATACAGTAGATAAGTACAAAAACACTATAAATCTCATTTCAATGGAATTGCATGAGCAAACATAGATCAAATAACACATTTAAAAACATGATAAAATAAAGCTTATATGAAACATGTTGATGTCTTAATTAAAAATGTGAAAGGAATAAAAGAGAATTGAATTGAGTCATGTGGTGGTTAAGACTTAAGATAGGGGCGGACAACTATTACCTTGAGAAGGCATGTGATGTGAAGATATTTCTATGTTGTAGTGGTGATCGATGTTTGAGAAATTCATGCACAGTGTGCGTGGGTAAGCGTATCCACGCATCCAACGCACACTGAGAGTGGGATAAAAAGTGTGTAGAAACTCTTGTGGGTGAGAAAAAGAATTGCATCGGTGACTTGAATTCGGTGAGAACAAGAAGCTAACAAATATGAATTAAAAATTTCATACTTCATTCTAAATTGTTTTAAAACACATTCATTTTTACAGGTTTGTGTATTTTGAAAAATTGAAATATATATTCATTATTTAATTATCTTGAATTTGAACACCGCAAATCGGATAATTCTAAAATTGATGCATCATATACCCCCATACCCCGCACCCGTATTCTCGAACCCGTGCAACATAGGATTTATACACCCAATTTGTCAATAGCTTTGTGAGAGTTTGATACTAAAAAACTCGATAATGTTTTGGGGTGGCTCGTCTATATAAGCCACTATCTTTCCCAAATAGAATATACTGATGAAATCATCTAAGCATAACCAAATTTAAGGAGTATTTTAAATTGAAGTGGATAATATATTGCAAGACTAAATTAAATTTTGATTTTATAAAAAACTAGATTGATTAATAATATAACTTTTATTTTATTTTACTAAAAACTATTTGTGCAATTTGTTTATAGTGAAAACCCACCATATTTAAATTTCGAAAAAACAAAACTTTTAAGGTGTACCCGGTTTTGCTTGATTAAGTACAAAAAATAATTAATTCTTTGAGAAATAAATGTCACCAGGTTATCATTGTAGTGGTATCGATGATAACATCGATAAGAATAACCTAGAACAATCTAGTTTCTCTAACTAAAGAGAAAGGAAAGCCTTAAAAGTCAGCTATTTGTGATATTTCTGAAGCTTCAATCCTGCAAAAGTTAGGTAATTACCTCATTGATGATAGATGTTGAGATTTGTGTGCGTTACAAGTAAATGATGTTAAAGTTAGATGTAAAAGAAATATTTTAATTTATATCAATTATGTATTCCAATCCCAATGAATTTCTATAAGGAAACAATATAAAGATAATTTGATGGAGTTCCTAGACAAAATCCAATGTAATGTGTTGTTATGCTTATGCGTGGATGAATTACTTGCAAGGTTGAACTAACCACATATTCATTTAAAATGCGTGCACTAAAGTTAACTTCATATTTATTGTTTTATGGCATTGGATTCAGCTGCAACTTTGCCTATTGACACCATTTTCAAGCTCCTTTGTCCTTTGCCAATTTGGCCACCAGGTATGTATCTTAATCTTCCAACCTTTTGTTGAAATGTCAGATTGTCTCATATTGGAATTGTATATAATTTGGAATGATTTATAAAAAGGAAGAGATACCATATTAATTGATTTATTACAGTCTTTTGCTGTCTCCTCTCAATAAACGTCATATCTGTGCACATTCCCGTCGTTATTTAGACTAGACTCTATAATTCCAACACATTTTCTTCAAATACCAACTTGTTGAGATATTGCAAGTGCGGATATAAAATCTATTATACTAGCTTATTTTTTAAATTGTGGTTTCCCACCTTATAAACAAATATCCCTACATAAATTGACTCGATTGTAGAAGTTTAACATCATATTGGAACGAGTTCTAAAAGATCATGAGTAACATTGCTGATTTAACTAAACCAATTGTTTGTTAATCTATTGGCTTTGATAGGGTATGTTGATATCAATGTTTTAAAAATGTAACGCCATTCAAATATTATACCATTTAAAAATAGATGATAAAACTAGAGGTGAGATTTTTAAGACCAACCCGTAGAACCTAACCGGCCCGAACCTAAAAAGACCGATCCAAGACCAACCATTCGTAATTATGGTTGGTCTTTTGGAACCTAACTTTACAATTAGGTTTAGGGTTGGTCTCAATATTCATCGGACCTAAACCCGTAGGTCTTTTGACGGTTTGGTCTCGATCTTCACTTTATAGGCTTAGGACCAAGACCAAGTTTAAATCTCGTAAATATAAATTTATTAAATTTTAAAATTATTTCTATATTCAAATATTTATTATTTTCAATTTAAATATAATCGTACATAAATTATTTACAAGTATTATTACACTTTATATTTCAAATTTTCGAATCTTTTAAACATAATTGAACCGAATATTTTTCAATTATTAACTTTTATACTAAACATTTGAGTAAAATAATAATGAAAATAGAAATAATCATCTAATAAATTATTAAATGATCATTTTATTATTAATTATAATTTTTATAAATTATATATTTTGTAAAATATTATTTTTATTATTATTATTTTGATATAAAAAAAATATATGGATAAAGACTGAATAAAGACCTAACCAAGACCGAGCCGAAGACTAGGTCTTTGGTCCCGGGTTGGTCTCACTTGTAAAAATATAAAGATCGGACCAATAGGGCTTTTATATAAATATAGGATCGTGGTCCGATCTTTTATAAATATTGATGAGAACTTTAGGACCGGGTATCTTGTGATGGGTAAGGCTCATTAACTATTGGGCTAATTCAAATGGTGGAAACGAATTATTGCAGCCCATTTGTACACTTAAGGAAAAGCGGCCCGATGTTTAACGAGAGTACCGAAGGTTACCTTAGGCGGAATAAAGCGTTTTTTGGCAACTGGCTCCTTGGTTCGGTCCGAACGGTTACATGCTCACGTTTTCCACGCTTCGAGCCTCCACACGTTTACCACGCCTCGGGCCCGATCACGCAGACCACGCCTCGGTCCCAACCACGTTTTACATCCCGCGATAACAACCTCTAACAAACCTGTCAGAGGCGGTTACAGAGCGTGATTTACACACGCCGTTAACTCTATAAATACAGGGCGCGACGACGGAAATAGCAGGACCCTTTGGACGCGTAAGAACATGTCGTTACCATGCCGGAGTTCTTACTGCTTTCTTTTCCTTGTCATTTTCATTAAGCCTATGTTGTATTCATTATGAATTATTCGATTAGTGAATAGACTAAGAGTATAATATGCTCTTAGTCAAGTGGTTTTGACCCCAATTCCTGGGGTTTCCACTATACATCACCGTGTCACCTTTTATTTCCAGTTTTTAATCGTCTTCCACAACAAAAACAAATCAGAACCGAGTTCATTTGCGAAACGAACCGGACGACTGTTGGTACCCCCTAAAAAGGGACCATAAAGGTTTGGCGCCGTCCGTGGGCACGATTCTCTAATCCCATTTGAGTTTTATACTAGGGATAGGATAATCAAAGGCATGGCGACTGGAACTCCGACAAATGATATTGAGGTGCTTCCCGACAGTCTCCTAGCACCAACATTCACTTTATAGGATCTGGAAGCTGTCGTCAGGAAGGTGGTACTGGAAATTACGTCGGAGAGATGTGGAACAGAACCACCGGCTGTTTCAAGCCATGTTCCCAAAAGCAGAGGATATGAGAGTGATCTCGACGAGCGCAATACTGATGAAGAAGAAATCATCAGGCGTGGCGTAATAACGAGGAGGCCTAGATATCGGTCTACTCCTCCTCCCCCAGCCAGAGCTCTAACTCCCGCTCCTGGAAATGATCAGGAGCAGATGCATCGACGAATTGATGAGCTCACCAGGGAGTTGGAGAGCATGCGCGCGTTGAAGGATTGCGAACCTAATCTGGGACGCAATCCAGGCTTATTCAATAGGGCCCTGGAGGCCCCAATCAGGCGAAATAAGGATGATGACTGGTGGCATAATTTGCATGCGGTCCAGGCATCGTCCCATCAATCTGAAGGCGTATTAGCCGCCTTGGGAGATTTGATGCTCCCATTTTCTGAAGAGATCTGGGCAGCAGTCCTAGATCGGCATTATCGCAACCCCGAGGGGTTGCCGACATTTCATGGTGATGGTGATCCAATCGATCACGTTGCCGATTTTGAGTTACCCATGGGAACGGTTCGAGCCTCAGATTCACTAAAGTGCCGCATCTTCGCGGCAGGATTACAAGGCGACGCCCGAACGTGGTTCAAAAATTTGTCGGCCCGATCCATACAGTCGTATGGCGGATTTATTTTGGCCTTCTCTGAGCAATTTTCTCCAAATGTAGGACCGCCCCGAAGCAGGCAGGAACTATATCAGCTGAAATATATCCGGGTAAAGATGAGTCTTCGGTCCTTCATGGAAAAATTCAATAGGACCGCCCGGGGTATCAAGCTCGAGCTCCGGAATAAGATTGATATTCTACAGCATGTTCTGGGACCGTGCGGCCTTTCGGCCAGCTTAGAAAAGAGCCCACCATCCACCTTGGGAATACTTCTCCAGAAAATCAACAAGTATATTAAGGTGGATGAAGTGCTGGGGCTTGGTTATCGGAAACCTAGTGGGAGTTCTGAGCTCGCAGGTGATCATAGGGTTTCCTACCCTAAGAAGCAGTCGCGAGAAGTAGCGGCTGTAAGAAAAAAAGACATCCCCCCAAAGCAGGAGGACAATCGGGTGTATTGCGAGATGCATCATAATCGCGATCACCCGACCCTAAAGTGCCCGCTGTTGAAAGAGACGGTAGCGGCAATGAATAAAGAAAAGCCCGACTGGAATTTTCAGAAGGGCAAGCGAGCAGAATCCCCCCGAAGGGGCCACCACGGTGACGATCGTCACAGGCCGCGGGGAAGAGATAATCGGGGACAACCCCGAAACTATAATGATCGGACGGAGGACCAACGGTCTCCTCCACCAGAACAAGAAAGAAGCCAACACGGTCGTGAGAACCATGGTCAGGTCCGAAGAAGAAGATGGCGGGGCCGTGGCGGTAGAGCCCCGCAGAACGAGGGTGGAAGACAGGAGCAGGCCGCTCCTTCACCTGTGGAAACTGGTGCCCAACCTCCTCAAAATGAGGTGGCACCGAGAGAAGTGGCCAGAGATATTTATGTTATCTCCGGTGGTTTGAGAATAAATGAATCGGTCCGGGACCGAAAAGAATTGCGCGCGGAGACTCCGCTGAGAGCTCCGACTCTGTGGCGTTGGTGAAATATGATCCAGTGGAACGGTCCTCCTTCTTCAGAGAGGACATTACTTTCACCATGGCTGATCGGGAAGGGATCATCGATCAATGCGACAACCCCCTTACCATCACTGGGGTCATCGGGAATCGTCGTGTCCACAGAATCTTAGTGGACACTGGGGCTTCGTGCAATCTAATGAAGCGCGAGGTTGCCGAAATGTAGGGAGCTGCTGCTCACGATCTCCCGATCGCTAACATAACTCTTTGGTCGTTCGACCAAGGGAGCGTTATTCCATGCGGGAAGATGTTATTCCCAGTTACCCTTGGAGAGCCACCCAAGAACCGGTCGGAGGACATGGAATTCATTATCTTTGAAGTCGACTTGGCTTACAACGCTATTATCGGACGGATCGGCCTTAGTAAGTTCGAGGCGGTCCCATCTACTTATCACATGATGCTCAAATTTCCCTCCATTAATGGAGTTATTTTTGTTAAGGGGGATCAGAAAGTAGCTAGGCAATGCTACATGAGCTCGTTCCGAACTTTGGCACCGATTAAAAGGGCCCGGGTGGATCTGCTGGAAGAGCTGCCGCATCCGAGGCAAGCAATGGAACCCGTAGGGATCAAGTTGATTAACCTTGTTGAGGATGACTCAACCAAGACAACTCGCATCGGGGCACATCTAGCCCCGATGGAATCACCTTTCTCATTGGTGTACGGGATCGAAGCTGTTATCCCGGTGGAGGTTGCCATCCGATCACCTCGGATATCTCAATACGATGAGCATATGAATGTTGAATGGAGATTATTGGACCTCGAGATGATCGAAGAAAAGAGAGATGCAATTTATGCACGGATGCGTGCTTATCAGCGAACTATTGAACGGGCCCATAACAAGCGAGTCCTCCCAAGAGAATTATTTGAAGGCGATCTCGTCCTCAGAAACATTAAAGTGCATAGGAACGTTGGAAAGCTAGACAGAAATTGGGAGGGACCGTATCAAATATCAAAGAAATTGGAATCAGGTGCATATAAAATTGAAACATTGGATGGTATAGAGGTCCCCCGATCTTGGAATGTCATGAATTTAAGGCGATATTTCTTGTGAATCTATGATTAATGTGTTTGACTCAATAAAATACATTCCCTTAAACGTAAGTAGAAAACAAGTAAGTACAATACAAACTATTTCTAATGGAATGATGGACCGATCTTGAAGTTGGGTGGCTTAGGAAGAATCTGGACTGGTGACCGAAACTTCTTGTCCGCAAGGCTCCCAAGTTATAGTGACCGCTCTGACGAGTCATGTAACGACCCCAATTTTAGCCTAGCTGTTTTGTTAAAACGTGCTAAATAAAACAAAAACATTCGAATGTAAACTTAAAACGTAGTTCGAAAACATCAAAGTTCGACATCATAAATTAAAGTGTTCTCCAAAGGACCGGACTCTATCACCGGACAACCGACGACCTTCTTCCCATGCCCCTCTCATACCTCGTCCGTGTCACCTACAAAATCTGTAAAGCGGTCACAATCTATTAAAGGAAACTTCACACACACTACACATTATCTTTTCATTTCTTAATTATACCGTACACGCACACGTGAAATATTCCATTTAACCGTTTTCTAATTTCCTTCTTCTTTTACCCTTATCATTCCCATCATACTTTAACTTTACTGTTGCCGAGAGTAACATGCTCGGTGCATGTCCCGTCCAAGCCAACCGTTAGCTGTTGGATGACTCGACGGGCCATATGCTTCCCTTCCCCGGGTGGGTACTTAGGCGCTACCCCTTTTTCCACCCGGGTCCGTTTTGCCCTTTTCGTACGTATCATTTCCTCTTTGGAACTTATCGTTCCCTTCATCAGACATGCCCTTCCTTTGGCGAATCGTGTACTAGGCACGATGCAGGGTTCGGTCGGACGGTCCATCCTTCCTCACCCAGAGTCTTATTAACATTTATCTCGTTCATTCGTGTCTTTTCCTTTCTTCTTTATTAACCCAATCCCGTTCTCTAAGTCTGAACCTTCCCTTACTATATTGTGTTCACTCCGCTTACCTTTTGTTTTCGCTTGTTATGATCTCCGGTGCTTCCCTACAATCCGTAACATATTTTAGTACTTCATTTTTTTTTGACGTTATTATCTTATTGTTGACTGTTTGGTTACCGTAGACCCTTCGTATCTTTCTCCTTCACGATCCGACGTCGAAATGCGACAAAAACACCCTAATTGTGTATTTCCACGATAAAATCCCTCTGTTCCTCAAATCCGCGATAAAACTACTCTATTCCTGAAATCCGCGAAAAAACAACACGTAATTCAGTTTCCGCGACAATTTATCAAGCTCTGAAAATCCGCGACAATTTTCCTCTTCGAAAAATCCGCGACAATTCTCAACGTGAAATTTTTCCGCGATAATCTTCCATTTGAAACATTTCCGCGACAAAGTTCTTACCCAAAATTTCCGCGATAAAAGTGCCTAGAAATTTCCGCGACAATTTGCACTGATCATGAAATTTCAGCGATAATTTGATGCTTTGGCGTGTTTCCGTACTTTTTGTGTTTAGTGATAAATGACTTGGTTTTTGGGCATTTTAACCCCTATTTATAGATGTTTTAACTTCCATAATTTACATTTTGACCCCTCCTTCTTTTCATTTTCCCCCCTCCTTTATCTCATGCTTTTCATTTAAATCTTTTCGTTTCTTTTTATCGTTCTTTCGTTCCCGTATCCCTCATTATTTCTCCTCTAGACTTTATCACTATATTCCCTACTATCATCCCGACATACCTTTTTCCTGGCTATTACAAGTCAGATGCTCCTGCACTTGCCCAGCCCCATGGATGAGTTGTGATTCTCCCAGAACTCATTACGAACTAAAACACTCTCTTCAACGGCATTCAGTCTTTAGGAGTGGCCCTTTGTACCTATGAAATCTGCTACGATAAAAGGAATGGTAGTCAACATATCGAAACATAAGATCGGTCCTTATAAGACGTATTATGAGCAAAGCTTAGCCAACAAAACCTAAGGGACTTTATTAGAACCAAGGTTCGGCCGAAGCTCATAAAAACTCAAATTAAACGCAGACTACGCCTATCCAATCAAGTATTGACTCCAAGGACGGAATAAGAGTGACCCACACACAATGTAAAACGACCGATCCAATCAGAATTGATACGAATAAACCAAACATAATGTCTGAGACCGATGGTTAACACCCAGTAAGCGTCCCCGATCTTACACTTGGTGATTAAAAACAACTTCGTTAATATAAAACTTATCAGTTTATTTAGAAGTTGGTTATATTACTTCGTTCTGGCAATTAAAAGAATAAGAGCTGAAGGAAAAAGAGTTGTATTAAGAACAATAAGTAAGGCAGATACAAAGTATAAATCAAATTTAGCTAATCTGCCCCTCTTCTTTATCTTTGTTGATAAAAATTTCTATCTTCTTTTGCTCTTTTCCATTACTCCCCCTCAAGAGGTGCGTGTGTGTTCTTCATGCTCATCTTAGATGGTAGATATTCAAATTGTGGTTTCGGAAGTCCTTTCGTGAATATGTATGCTAACTGTTCCTTAGTGGCGGTGTAAGTGATGCTGAATATTCCTTATTACTCATTTTCTCTAACGAAGTGGCAATCCCTTGCAAAATGTTTCGTTCTATTATGCAAAATTGGGTTACGAGCAAGCTGAATTGCCGACATATTATCACAAAATGTCATAGGAGTGTCAATCTTAATGTGAAGATCTCCTAATAAGTCTTTTATCCACATGAGCTCACATGTAAGCGAAGCCAATGATCTAAATTCAGCCTCTGTCGAACTCCTCGCTATAACGGTCTGTCTTTTGGACCTCCAGCTTATAGGACTTCCTCCTATAAAAATACATTGTCCAGAAACTGACCTGCTCGTGTCATGGCAAATGCTCCAATAGCTATCACAATATCCAATAAGATTGAGATTGAAACTGATGCAAGGAGGATACCCTGACCAGGTGCTTGTTTGAGGTATTTCAGTACTCGGAAAGCGGCTTGCAAATGAACATCAGTTGGTGTATCCATGAATTGTGATAGAATGTGGACAGCATAAGTTAGATCAGGCCCGGTAAACGTGAGGTAGATTAATTTGCCAACCAATCTTCTATAATAAGTAGCATCTGGTAATGCATTCCCATTATTGCGTGTTAACTTGTGGTTTTGCTGAATTGGGGTTCCAACAGGCTTAGCACCCAATAAACCATAACTATTAAGTAGTTCCAAAGTATATTTTCTTTGGCATAGTGCTATCCCATCATGTGATCTAGCCACTTCAACTCCTAAAAAATACCGAGGAGCACCAAGGCTTTTCAGAGCAAAGCAAGAACTCAAGAAATTGATGACACTGTTAATGTTATCAGATGATGCACTCCCAATTATGATGTCATCGACTTAAATGAGTAAAGCAGTGAAATCTCCAGTTTTTAATCCTTGCTTGATGAATTGAGAGTGATCAGATGGAGACTTAATGAATCCAAAGGAAATAATGGCAGTAGTGAACTTAGTATTCCATTGTCTCGAGGCATGTTTTAAGCCGTATAGGGCCTTCTTCAATTTACAAACAAGTTTCTGACCTCTTGGAGTAGCAGAATACCCCCCCTCAAGAGGCAGACCTGGTGGTAATTGCATGTAAATATCTTCATCAAGGTCCCCATTTAAGAAGGCATTATTGATATCGAGTTGATGTAAAGACCAGCCAAGTTTAGCAGCCAATGCAAAAAATAGGCGTATTGTGGTGTGCTTCACAACAGGGCTGAATGTATCATGGAAGTCAAAACCGTCCACTTGATTGAATCCTTTGGCAACTAACTGAGCTTGTAACGTTCAATCGATCCATCAGCTTGCAACATGATTTTATATACCCACTTGCATGCAACTGTATGTTGAGAAGTAGGCACATAAACGAGATCCCATGTTTGATTTTGTTGTAAGGCAGATAATTCTGTTGTCATGGCTTCTCTCCAGGCAGGGTGAGTGTTGGCTTCCAGGAATTTGGTAGGTTCTATTATCATGTCAAGGGAAGCAACAAAGGCTCGAAATGGGGCAGATTGGTGACAAGAGGAGATGAATTTACTGATGGGATAAGGAGTGCTTTGGGTAGCAAAGTTGCAGTCATAATCACGTAAGTAGGCTGGGGGTTGCCGGGTTCGAGTCCCTCTACGAAGAGGTGTAGAGGAGTTGTTTTCAAGTGGGGAATTGGAGTGAAGTATGGGTAGAGAAATTTCAGTGTCAACGGAAGCAGGGATGTGTGGAGTGAGTATTTGAGAGGAGCAATCATGATTAGGTAAAGGTATGGGAGTAATGTGAGTAGCAGGGGCTGAAGCAGGAACATGCACTGGGACAGGGGCAAAATCATACTCACATTGAGGATGTAATTTAGTAAAAGGGAAGTCAGTTTCATAAAAAATGACATCCCGGGAGAAGAAAATTTGTAAAGTGGTAAGGTAAAAAAGACGATATCCCTTTACATTCATAGGGTAACCAATAAATATACATTTTTGGGAACGATGGTCAAACTTTTTGAGATTTGATTTCAAGGTGGAGGCAAAACAAAGGCAACCAAAGACCTTGAGATATTGGTAGGAAGGGGGACGGCCATAAAGTAGCTCAAATGGAGAAATGAAATTCAAAACTCGGGATGGTAATCTATTAATTAGAAAAGCAGAGGTAAGGATGGCATACCCCCAAAAGTATGTGGGAAGTTTTGATTGGAACAAGAGAGATCTAGCCATGACAACGAGGTGCTGAAGTTTTCTCTCGGCCACTGCATTTTGTTGTGGTGTTTCCACGCAAGAAGGCTGATGAATTACTCCTTGAGATGAATAGAACTCACTTAACTTAAATTCCGGAGCATTATCACTCCTAAGGATTTGTACTTTGTCTCCATACTGTCGCTCCACCATTCTGCAAAATTCTGGTATAATGGTGCAGGCCTCACCCTTTGATTTCATTAATTACGTCCAAGTGGTCCATCTACAAAGCATAAAAAAAATTTGTATCCCCCAATAGCCTTAACTTCATATGGTCCCCATGTGTCCAAGTGAACTAGAGAAAAAGGCCTAACAGAGTTCTTTATATGATCCGGGAAAGGTTTCCTTTTCTGTTTAGCTTTATGGCAAGATTCACAAGGCTCATTGGAAGATATAACAAATGAAAAGTCGCGAATACGAGTTAATGTCATATCAGAAGGGTGGCCTAGCCGCAAGTGCCATAAATCTCTTTTCGAAACACCAATGTTCATAGCAACATAATCCAAAACATTCTGGTTAGAAAAGATAAAATCATGAGTTTGTTTTCTAAAAACGGAATTATGAATGCTCAAAATATATAAACCATTCCTTCGTTCAGCAGTACCAATCATCCTCCATGGATTGAGGGCATGTATCCAACAATAGTCATTATTCATTATGAAGCAAAGGTTGGAAATGCCTGCGTGTTTAGAGACAGACAAAAGGTTGTACTGAAAGCAAAGAACATATAAAACATCTGTTAATATCAGGTCATCGCATATGGTGACTTTCCCAATCCAAGATATGTCCACTTCGGCACCAATAGGTAAATTAATAACCATGTTAGGTCCTTGTCTCATGTTAGCAAATAATGCTTGTCACAACACATATGTTAGTTGCTCCTGAATCAATTATCCATGACCTTGTTTTCATATTGCCAAACATGCTCAAAATATGAGTATTGACAATCCTAGATGGTGAGAAATGCTTAACTCCCATAGAGTGGCATGTTTCATTCTGCTTTGGTTGAGGAGCAGCAGCCATATTAGCAACTATGGTGTTCGTGACTGATCCTGTGGACTGAGTTATTTGTGGATTAGAATTATTCAAAAGGGACAATAAGCGTTCTACCTGATATGCAGTGAGTCCCGGTGAAGGGATACTGGAAGTAGGAGCATGTTCCGCAACAGTTTGGTTTGAGTAATGGGTCAATTTCTTCTCGCCCTTGGATTTGTAATCTGCTAGAAAACCAACCAGCTTATAGCACTAATCTTTTGTGTGTTCTCTCTTCTTGCAATAGTTATAGAATAATTCCTTCTTATCCATCGTTTTGCCATACATTGTAGAGATATCAGTGTTCACAGAAGGACTGGCTACATATGGTTTTCTTTGTGATTCATCTAGCATAATAACGTTGTATGCTTCATCCAAAGAGGGAAAAGGGCGTTGAGCAATGAGCTGTGATCGATTTGCTGAGAATGAATCGTTGAGTCCATTTAGGAATTTAAACATCCTATCCTTTTGTTGTAGGGAAGCAAAATACTCAAAGCATTCAGAAGAGCATTTTCCACATAGGCAATGGGGATCAGGTCGATAATTCCCCAGTACTTCCCAAAGAGCAGAAAGCTCTGTGTAATAATCAAATACCGAGCGTTCTCCTTGTTTCACTCAACAAATCTCAGAGGATAAGTGACATACTCGGTTGTCATCTGGCCTAGAGAAACGTTTTTCCACAGTTTCCCATATTTTTTTGGCTGAGGGAATATAAAACAGAGTGTGCGCAAGGCTCTGCTCCATCGATTTGAGTAGCCAGGAGACGATGAGGTCATTACAACGCTTCCATTTAGGGTATTCGGGATTATTGATTCCAGGCTCCTTAATAGAGCCATCAACAAAACCCATCTTGTTTCGTATTGAGAGCGCTAGCATGAACGAGCGACGCCACAGAACATAGTTGGTACCATTAAGCATAGGGCTCACTATTATCGACGACAGATGAATGTGGAATGGGGAGTTCACATCATCGACTTCGATCGCATTTTCATTCTTTAACACAACCTTATGACTAGGGTCGTCTTGCTCCGATACCATGTTGGATTGTGTGAGCTTCAGCTTGTCGAATGGGGATAAACCAAACCCTTCAGCAAAGAAATCAGCACAGTAGAGAGAGCTAAATATCGAAAGAAATGTACTTGAATTAGTTTTCTGAAATTTTACTAACTCAAGGAATCTGTATAACTTATAACATAGATATATACAATTTATTCATGCCTTGTGTAAAAGCGTTAAAACAGAAAGCACGTTTTATATTTGTTGATAAGTATTTCTATCTTCTTTTGCTCTTTTCCAATAATGCCTATGCACCTTATATATACTTCCATCTCAAGGAGATTTATCTTCCTTCTTCAGTGAATTGGTTTTTCTGTAATGGGGCTGTGTTGTATCAAAAGGGTAATGAATCAAATCCCATTATAATAGACCCTAATGGTTCAAACCTACCACAGGGTGGTTCTAATGATGGTTCATATTGGATGGATCTTCCAGCTGATGAAGCAGCACAAGAGAATGTTAAAAAAGGAGATTTGCGAAGTGAAGAGGCTTTTATCCATTCAAATATGGCTATTCTATTCATTCAATGGCCTCGCAACAGCCAAACTTGGTATAATTGAAGAAATCCCACTTGGGAAAATCGTCCAACACGTAGGTGATTGGGAACACATTACCTTAAGAATCAGTAACTTTAATGGGATCCTTCAAAAAGTCTACTTCTCCTAGCATAGCACAGGAGAATTGGTTGAATCCTCTTCGATTGAGTTCCAACATTGAAATAGATTCAATGCCTATTCGTCGAGAAATGGCCATGCTAGTTACTCCAATGAAGGCCGGAATATGCAAGGAACTACAGAGATCGGATTGAGGAACGACACCTCAAAGAGTATGATGGTGTTAAACACCAGATCCTGGTTTACTATCGTTGCTGATGACGATCCTGTCAATGCTGAGGATGTAGCGGCGGCACCGCCTTGGCTGAAATTTTGGTGAAGGTTTGGTAAAAAATGAATTGGCTTTAATCAGTAGTGAAACACTTGAGGCCTCTGCTATGTCCCTAAATAGAGGCAAAAACATAAATTCAAACAATCAAATGACTACAAATAATGCGGGTGAAGTAAATTGGAGACAAAGGAGAGACAATCCAAATGCTTGTCCGCATTGTGCAAAACTTGGTCACAAAGCATAAATTTGTTGGTGGATACCTAATGCCAAGTGCAAACTATGTGGAAACTTATGACATATCGATCGAGTATGTCCCACAACAAAGCAAACCAGTGAACAAGCCAACACCACTAAATTTCTTTATTTTAGGATTTCTGTGATTTAGAAATCAACATTCTCTCGGCATTTGACACAATTTCAGGATGGATCTTAGACAGCGGATGTTCGAAGCATATGTGCAAGGATAAATCGTTATATATGAACCTCAAAGAGACAGTCAAAAATTCGGTCAGATCAACCACATGCCATATTGTGTATGTTGAAGGAATTAGGTCAGTTTTATTGAAAGGAAATCAGGGACCAATCAGGATTGAACAAGTTTTGTTTGTCCCTGATTTAAAACAAAACTTACTAAGTATGGGAAAATTACTTAGACAAAACTTCAAGCTACATTTCGAAGGCCTAAACTGCATAATAGAGCACTCCATGATAAAGTCATCAATCACTTCTGGACTTCTGAAAAATAATTTATTTCTTGTTAATTCTGCAGATTCTGAGATCAGTTTGAACATGATGGAAGAGACACAAAAATGGCATAGAAGGCTTGGTCACTATGGCATCAGAAACTTAAAGATTCTGCAAAAATCATGTATGACTCTTAACTTGCTAAATTTACAATACATAAACTCTGCATATGCAAATGTCAAAAGGGTAAACAGACAAGGAAAGCCTTCACTCAGAGCTCAACACGAGCATCTGAAAAACTTGATTTAATACACATCGACCTATGCGGACCATTTAAAGAACAATCCTGGAGTGGGAACAAATACTTTATCATATTTATTGACGATTTCAGTAGATTATGTTGGATATATTTTCTGAAATGCAAATCTGAAAGTTTAGCAGCCTTTAAAATATTCAAATCCATGGCTGAGAGACAATCTGGAAAAAAATTAAAGATGATTAGATCGGATAACGGTGGGGAGTTTACATCGAATGCTTTTCTAGAACTTTGCAAAACATAAGGAATAATTCATCAATACACCACTCCATATACCCCTGAACAAAATGGAGTGAGTGAGCAGAAAAATAGAATCATAATTGAAATGGTGAGGTGCTTGATTTTTGAAAAAAACCTCCCTTCAAAATGTTGGGTTGAAGTAGTGTCCACCGCTGTATATCTATTAAATATGCTCCCCTCGAGATATCTGAGTGGAAAAACATCATTTGAACTATGGCATGGCTACAAAAATTATGTTAAAGATCTTAAAGTCTTCGGTTGTGTATGCCATGTATAGATACCAGCAGAAAAAAGAACGAAATTAGAAGAAAAATCCAAAATTGGAGTGTTTATGGGGTATGCAAGTGGGGTAAAATGATACAAAATCTTATTTCCATCTGAAGGATAAATGTCCATTAGTAGAGATGTGATCTTTGAAGAAAATAAAGAATGGGATTGGACAAATCATACGATTTAGAATTGTACTTCACTTGTTTCAGGTGATCAAAACAACACATATGAGATTGTACAAAGGAACATTCAAATAATCAATAAAGAAGTTCATGAAGATACTGTAATTTCAGAACCTGAAGCCACCTTAATTCATATGTCCCCTATTGGTGAAACTGTGGATGAGATCTCCGAAAGATTGGAACACTCAGTTGAGCATTCCCCTGAAGATCATGATGAGGCTGAAATTACTCAACCAAGTTTGGGAACTCAAGATTATGAGGGGGCTGAAATCACTCAATCAAATCTGGAAAATCAATGTGAGTTCAACTCTTAATCTGATCATACTGATAATGAATCTGAATATAATGATGGTCATGTTCGTTTGCGTGATCTTGCTGATATTTATGCTCACACTGAACCAATTTATTTTCATGATGATGCTTGCATTAATGGTAATGACCCCTCAAATTATTCTGAAGCAGTTTGTCTGGATAAATGGAAGATTGCAATGACTGATGAAATAGAATCAATAGAGAAAAATGGCACATGAGAATTGGTGGAGAGACCGAACGACAAAATGGTTGTAGGAGTCAAGTGGATCTATAAAACCAAGCCAAATTCGAACGGATGCGTGATCAAATTTAAGGCAAGGCTCGTAGCTATGGGATATTCACAAGTGCAATGTATTAATTATAATGAGGTGTTTGCTCCTGTAGCTCGTCTTGACTCTATAAAGTTATAATTATTCATAGCAGCCTCCTTAAAGTGGAAAGTGCACCACATGGACGTCAAAACTGCTTTCTTGCATGGAATTCTTAAGGAGGAAGTGTACGTTGAACAACCTGAGGGTTATATGAAAATTGGAGAAGAAACAAAGGTGTATAAATTAAAAAAGGCCCTCTACGGACTCAAACAGGCTCCAAGAGCCTGGAATGAAAAAATAAATGAAATACTGAATGGACTCGGATTTAACAAGGCTAATGGAGAACACTCAGTCTACATCAAACATACCGAAGGTAATAATATTAGCCTCGTTTCACTCTATGTGGATGACTTATTAATTACCTCAAGTGATGAAAGATGCCTATATGATCTTAAGAAATCTTTGATTCAATTTTTTGAAATGACTTATTTAGGCGAAGCACACTATTTCTTGAGGATTGAAATATCTCAACATCATGAAGTTGGTACGTTTATTTCTCAGAAAATGAAAATTTCTGCTTTTGAATATGAATCTGATGCAGATGCTGGACTGTTTAGAGGTATTGTGGGGAGTTTGATTTATTTGTCAAACACTCGTCCTGATCTAAATTATATTGTAAATGTGCTTTCTCGGTACATGCATCGACCAAAAACCAGTCACATGCAGTTAGCTAAAGGGTTCTCAGATATATTAAAGGAACATTAGATTACAGACTTTATTTGCCATGCTCTGTGTCTAAAAATTACATTACGTTGATGGTTTATGCAGATTGTGATTATGTCGGATCAGTAGGCGCACGGAGCACTTCAGGGTATATTTTCATCTTAAATAATTGTATGTTTTCTTGGTGTACGAAAAAACAGGAGGTGGTAGCCCAATCAATAGATGAATCGGTGTGTATTGCTGCTGCTTTAGCTTCGAATCAAAACAGATGGATTCGACAGATTCTCGAAGATATTAAACTTGCTCAGAAACAGCCCACCATACTACATCTAGATAACCAAGCTTCCATATCAATTGCTAAAGATCCAACATACTTCAGGAAAGCAAAGCACATTAAAGTTTCATGCATTGAGGGAAGCGGTTAAAGACAAGGAAATTGAATTCAAATATGTTAAGTCCGAAGATCAGCGAGCAGATATATTCACTAAGAGCCTTGGTAAAACTTTATTTATCCATCACAGGTCTAAGATTGGAGTGATTTCAAGTCACGAATTTCAAAATGTCATGCCTTCATGAGTCAGGGGGTGTTGGTGAAACTGATGAAGGTTTGGATGTTGCAATGAAGGAATGAAGAATTTGTTTTATTATTTAGAATGTCGCATTTACGTTTTTAAGACAAATGAATAGTGGTGCATCTTGGCCCACTATAAAACACAATCTGCTTTACTAAAATGATTACTTTTCGATCGTTAAATCTCTTCCAAATCCCTAACGCCCCTTTCAGCGAATGCTTTCCATGGGTTCTTAAATCTTCAAATCAATATTATGCAAGAGAATGGGGCCCAAAGAAAACGTATGACCTGCAAAAAGAGGTTGATATTGTGGAGAAATTCCTCCTTGGGCACCTGAAATCGGCATTTGAGAGACTGGTGAATTCGTTGCTTGCTGAAATATTCGGAGAAAATGGACCAACGGGACCCAAGATGAAGGATGATTGGTATGGTGATTGAACGGGAAAATTTGATGAATAAGTAATATTAGAATTTCAATACTAAAAATCTTTATTAAACAATTACAAAATTAATCATTGAATTGAATTAGAACGGAATAGAAGTTATATTATTCTAGTTCACCTCAATTCTAATAGTATGAAATTCTCCCGTGATTCAAGAGACGGTTGATTATTTATTATTGATGTGTCCATTTTGTAAACATTAATTTAAATTATAAATGTAATAAATTTATTAATATAATGAATTATATGTTTTTTTATTTACAATCTCTAGGGTGTAAAAGAATTGAATTAGAAGTTATAATATTCTAGTTCACTTCAAAATATATAGGTTTTGGTTCAAAATATACATGTTTTGGTTCTGTTCGGATTTGGATAGTTTGAATATGATTCAAATTAAATACAAATAATATTATATATATATATATATATAATATTATATTATTGGTTTGAGAATTAACTTATTTTGATTCGTCATAAATTTTGATTTTAGACGTTCGGTTAATTAGTAATTTGAACTCGAGTCTTGATCAAATTGACTCAAAAGGTTCATGAATCACCACCGGTCAAAAAGTTCTTCTATCCAAACCTATTGAGTTTAAGATATAATGTTAAAATTAATGATTTAAATTAAAAATAAAGAAAAGATAAATATATTGCATTTTAATTCTTCAAACATGTGTTTATTTATTTTTGAATTAAGGAATTGGATAATAAAAAAAGATATTAATAAAATAATAGAAAATAATTAGTTTTGTAATTTTTTTTAAATAAACTTAGTTATGATAACCTAAATTTTTATAATATGAAATTCTCCATTGATTCAAGAGATGGTTGATTATTTATTATTGATGCCTCCATTTTGCAAACAGTAATTTAAATTATTAATGTTATAATTTTATTAATATAATGAATTATATGATTTTTTATTTATTTACTATCTATGTCTATTTATAGAAAGCATATGAGAAAATTGCACAAATAACCCCGAGCTATATAAATGATATATTCCAAAACTTACGAAATTATAAGAATGACATATAAAGTTATCAATACTATGTGTTTTTTAGACATAGACATTACATGTTTGGATTTTGCAAGTGTGTGTTCTGCATAAATTATATAATGCATAATCAGAATTAATAATTAGAATGCATAATCAGAATGTATAATTAAAATCTGCGTAGTGTTCTGTGTAAACATATAATGAATTATAAAATGTAAAATTGTTATGCAAAAATATAGAATGTGAATTGACTTATAATATAAAAAATAATTATATCTGAAATTATAATTCTAAACTAAAATAATATTTGTAAATACAAAATAAATTAGTAACATTTTTTTATTAAAAAATCTTATAATAAAAAATAAAACAAAATGTTGATGAAGATATTATCGAATAAGAAACTCAACAAATGATATATAAATGCTAAATTATAGAAAAACCGAATTTATTATTATGTAAAGATAAATATTTGATTTGAAAAAAATATTTATGTGAAAAATAAAGTGTTTTTTGTCACTAACCACCAAACTTTTAATAATTTAAAAACATTTTTCCAAAATTTGTAAATAATATACAAAATCTCCAAAGTTGATATAATGTGTGATGTTGACCATAAACTTTTAAATGTTGTAAATATTATATCTTTAAAGTTTAAGAATTGTGTGGTTGACCCTCAAACTTCTAGAACCGTTTATATTGAACTTTAATACTCGTTAATATTTAAGTTGATCCCCTTAATCAATAGTTTGTATTGATAAATTAACCTTAAAAATATGAAATAACTAAGTCTCTAATCTTTGAAAATTTTAAAAATAATGCATAAATTATCAAAATCATTTATACGAAAAAGATGAAATACTGATATTATTCGCTAGATAGTCATTCTTGAATGACTTTGAAACTTCGAAAGCTTTTCATGTAATTTACAAACTTTGGAAGCAAAGTATTTACATTATTTTAAACATTGGAGACTAATGACGGAATATTCTCGTGAAAAATAATAAGCAGAATACATAATGCATTTTTAGAATTATGCTAAACTTGATTATGCATTATAGTTGAAATAGAAGAATGTATTATGATGATAATTTATAATCAAAATTTAAAATAGATAATATTATGTATCAAAAAACAGATTATGTATTCTATAATGCATAATTCATTTTCATAATTTATGCAGAACATAATTTGATGCTATTTTAGGGCATTTTCATAATTCCTCTCTCAAACTAGATATTGTGTAAATTTGAATGGGTTGCAAAATTTGAATTTCTATATAGTGTATATACTTGTTGAGTAAATGCTCTTATGGACAAGCAAAAACGCTAAGTGGAAACCAAAAGGTGAAAATACACATACTTGTTCACAATTCACATACGCAAAACGTGAGCATTAGTAATAGTACTATTAGGCTATGTTCTGCAAGAGATGTGGGAATGCATTTTAGATACGAAAACGCGTTTTGATACATTTTACAGAACACTTGTCGGATTGCATTGTGTTTTACGCATAATGCATTTTCATATTATGCCTAGAATGCAAAATCATTATTTTAGGTGGATTTGAAAATGTAGAATGTGTTCTTCTATTTGTAATTACCTTATTACCTCTCAACCCTAAAATTTTGAAGTATCATTCGTTGGCCACTAGAAAAAAAACCTTCATCCTCTAAAATGACTCTCGTTCACTGCCGATTTTATCATCCGCTTGAAACCGCCAAAATTCACTCCCTGTCGTCTTGAGTAAATGCCAAGGCTTGCAATTTCTCTGTCTCTCGCAAATTTAAAAAAGCTTCTCTTCGAGGTGCTTTGAAGCTATTATTATGTGGATTTATTAATCCTTTTTAGAACTCCACATGATTCTTTTGGTTGATCATTCAAATTGGGAAGCTTGCAAGCATTTATTTGATCATTCATGGAATTCATGTGATTTTCCTTTTGATTGAGTACTTACAATTTATAGCTGTTCGACTAGAATTTGATGCTATTTTAGGGCATTATTTCTATATGGGTAATTCGTTGCTTGTGTTAATTTGACATTCTATGCTTACATTCACTGTCTTCAGTTAAATTCGAAGCTAAGGATTCCAAAATAACTCCAGTTGTGGATACATTTGTTCAATTCATCATTTTTAACTTTCATGTACCTGTTTAGCTACAATTTGTCCAATTTTCCGATTTTGTTGAGAATTTTGACTTCGTTTTCAGTTGAGAATTTTGAGTTCGTTTAGATTTTGTTGACATTTTTGAATTTGTTGATAATTTCATGAATGAGACAGTTTACAGTTTTAGATAATTGTGATGCTTTAAATGAGACAGTTTACATTTTTATTTTCATGATTATATTATGGCATCAATGTTATTATGAATTTTCTCATGCTTTCAAATTTTACATATCTTGGTTTTAATATTGACATTTGCATTTGCATTTACATGTCTTGGTTTTGTTTCGATCTTATTTTGAAACAAAAAAAGTGAGAAATGGTTCCAGCACAAAAAGCTAATTGGACAGATTCACGGATGGAAATGTACATCATCATTTATGTTGATGAGATGAAAGCGGGAAATAGACCGACCACTTCCTACAATAAAGTTGGTTGGGATAACATTGTTAACAAGTTTAACAAAGAAACGGGTTGCACATATACTCTACAACAAATCAAAAATAAGTATAGAGACCTTCGAGCAGAGTGGACTTTGTGGAAAAAATCGTATTCCAACACAGGTGTCGTATGGGATAGAGTGACAAATGTATTATGAGCTGATAATGATTGGTGGGATGATAAAATCAAGGTACTAATTTTTTTTTAATATAACTTGTTTATAATTTTTAGCTTATTGTACTATTTATTACTCATTATATGATTTGTAGAGATGTCCAACTGCTAAAACCTTTAGAAATAGAGGTCCACTACTTCCAGACACGCAAGAGCAACTATTTGTCGGGATTATAGCTGAGGGAACTCACTCGTACACGCCTAGTTCAGGTATATTACCACCAGGTTTGGAAGATGTGAACTTTGACTTTGAAGAATTTAATCCTAGCACGGAGCAAATTCATGATGAGACAACTTTTGATCATACTGATACTATATTGAGTACTGAAGAGATTGGTTGCCCCTCTTCTACAAAAAAATCAGCACATACTCAAAAACGAAAATGATCTGGGCTTGGTAGTAATAGCGACAAGATCACCACTTCCGTCCAACGTATGGCTGAAATTTCAGAGTTTGATCATCAAGAGGTATTAGGTATGAAGGAACATAGTATCAAACGATGCATGGAAGTTCTACATTCCATTCCCGGTATATTATCTAGTTGTCCATTATGGTGTCAAGCTTTGAATTTATTCGCAAAAGGTTCTTATCGTGAAATTTTCATGTTGATTCATGATGATGCTAGTCGTTTAGCATGGCTTGAGTCATATCTCAATGACAAAGTTTCTAGAAACTCATCACGTTGCTCCGATGCCACATCACCGAAAAAATGAGGGTTCACTCTATAATTGTATGATTTTTGTACTTCTGAAAACAATTGTTGATTTGGAATTTGTACTTGATGTTGGATGTTGAATTTGTGTTTGTTGTTTGAAGTTTTCTTTTTGTTATATGTTGGATGTTTTTTTGTTATATGTTATGTTTTCTTTTCAATACATTGAAACAAACTCGCATTTGATATTCAATAGAATGAATAACTTGAAAGAAACACAAATTTCTCGGGATCCGTGAAACAAACACACACTTACTATTCAATACATTTAAACAAACACAATTTCCCGGGATCCGTGAAAGAAACACACATTTACTATTTAATAAATTCAAACAAACACAATTTCCCCAGGATCCGTGAAAGAAACACAAAAATATTTTATAAAATGAAGTTGTCATAGATTGTTTTAAAACATTCTTCCCTATAATGAGTTCATCTTCATCTCCTTCCAATCACAATTCCCCTAGAGAAGAAGAAGAACGATTTTCACGCATTCGCCAAAATTTCCGAAAGACTAAGGAGGCTATGGCGGGAGTTGCCGCGTACCATAATCGATTTATGGTGAAACAACCAATACATGACCGACAAACTTCTGGGTGGGCAATGCTTTTGTCGATGTTGAACGGACATGATGTAAGAGCATATAGATCTCTAAGAATGAACACATCCACTTTTTTACACTTCTGTGCCATACTTGTGAATGAATTTGATTTGGAGAGAAGAAAATATATAAACGTCGAAGAGGAGGTTGCTATGTTTCTTATGATAATAGAAAAAATACAAGACAACAGAGATATGCAAGAATTTTTCCAACGAGGAGCGGATACGGTTCACACATCATTTCACAATGTCCTGAAGGCATGTATTAAAATGTCAACAAAATGGGTTACACAAACACAAGATTGCTATGAGGTACATCCTTATATACAGTCAAATTGTAAGTATTATACATATTTCAAAGATGCAATAGGAGCTATCGATGGAACCCACATTGTAGCTTCAATACCAGAGCGTGACCAAGTTCGTTTCATAGGAAGAAAGGCGAACCAACACAAAATGTTTTTGTTGTTTGTGACTTTAACATGCAGTTTGTTTTTGTAATGGTTGGATCTGAAGGAATTACACATGACAGTATGATACTTTCCCGATGTCTTGAAGATGATACATATCATTTTCCAAACCACTCGAAGGTATGTGATTAATGTATAACTTCGCATAGATATAAAATTCTTATTCATTTTGTTTGTTTTACAGGAAAATATTATTTAGTTGATGCGGGGTTCGCTAATACTATGGGTTATTTAGCTCCATATCGCGAGGAGCGTTANTTTCGGCGGCCAAATCGAGTGAGAACCAAGCGTAATCCTGCCAGAGCTACAAAATTCCACCACAGCCACAGTATTTATTATCTTTCAGAATTAAAAAGGACTGCTAAATTCCTCAATGGAGTTGAGAAATCTCTCCATTATATATAGAATTTTTTAATAGATATTGCAGTGTCACGCCTAATAATTTTTTGAAAAAGAAATTTAATAGATAATGCAGGAAACAAAATTTTTTTGTCTTCCATTATATATTTGAAAAAGAAAAAGCCATCACTGTAACCGTTGAGTCACAGATTCACCGACACGTGTTGCCCTTTCCAGATTTTAAATATTGTTCTTCTTTAGAAACTCAATCCACCGCAATAATACGGTATACATATCGTAGTTGAATTCTATTTTAATCAAATATTATTAATAAATGTGTTCGTGCGACCGTAAAAAAAGCGGTGAGTTCATAGTTGGTTTAACTCAACGGTCACCAGAAAGCATTTATTAAATATCAATTTTACCCTTAGTAAATTATAGTTTATTTTTTTACAAAAATAATTTTAATCAATAACTTCTTATATTCTATCAATTACATGTTCTCAAACTATAAAAATATGTATAAGAATTTAAAAATGTAGTTTTGACATAACAAATTTATCATAAAATAATATGAAATATAATTTTTAAGTTATAAACAATTATTTAAAAATAAGAGCAAAAAAGTCATTTTATGACATCACGATCAATGCACCGCTGTTTTAAAAACAGTTTTTTTAAATCACGTTCAGCTCACCTCATAGCACAGTATAATCATCTCACCTTACCGTTATTTATCAAACGTTGTTCCAAACGTGTCTATTATGTCATTATCACTTTTGGAATAAGGTGAGCATTTTTCTTTATATATCGGATAATATTCATTATTTTTCAATTGTTGATTATATATGACTTCATTGCTTATGAAGAATTCAAATTTAATTACTTTATATCATTAAATTTAATTACATATATATGTGATTAAATTTAAAACTTAATTTAAACCTAAAAATTATTGGTTAATAAAGTCCACCCGCCTATCCAATAATAAAAAATAAAAATAAACGAATTAATTATTAATTATATTATAGTCGATTAACCATTGTTCAATATCCGTCCATATTGAGACAGGATTGGATTTTGTTCGCGCATGGAACTGGATTTTGTTCGGGGCATGGGATTCTTTAGTAAATCTTTAATTATTATTATTATGGTAGAGATGGAATGTCATAGTCATTATTATTGTTTTTGTTTTGTAGTGATGTAATGAGACTTTTCAATCTGCATTAATACTTAGATTGTTATTTATTTGGGTAATAAAATCGTTTCATATTTAATTTTTAAAAGTATTTAAATAAATATGTAGTAAATAAAAATATCTTATTTTGGGGATTTCAAGATTTTTGTAATTACATTTATATTTAATTTACAATTGTAGTTGAAAGTTTATTTGGGAGATTGAAAGGAAACTTAAGAGTGAGGGGATGGAATATTCGGACAATGAATGAATTGATAGATTAATGGTTGAGGTGGACTTGTTGTTGGAAACGTACCTAACTAACTAACTAACGGTCATCCTCATCCATATTCACAATACATTCAAAAGTAGTTACTTGTTCATTTAAATCACGGACTTGTCACTTTTTTATAAAGAATGAGAAATCAATGAAAATTATATTTGAAATACGAAGATTGAATTATACTAATTAAATAATGTAAAATGACATAGAAAAATTAATGTGAAAAACATCAATTTGGCTACAAAAAGTGACTCATATTACAATTAAAATTCACTAATAGAATATCATTTTTAAAGTATTTATCAATGCCTCTAATTTATAGGTCTTGATAAATTTGAGAAAGAGAAAATATTCTTTCGATTTTTTTTTAATTTACATTTAAAAAATAGACTAAATCAGTTAGTTATTTATAGCATTACCTTATTAGATACATTTACCCAAAAATTTCATACTGAAAAAATCTTTTGTACTTGTCTAAATCAGTATAAGAACATGATTTATATACTATAGACATTGAATTACATGTCAATTCTCTAAGTATGTGTAAGGATTGGTTTCTTGTAAGTGTACCATTTAGATAACACAAGAAACATACCAAAATTCAACAAGCTTAACGCAGACAAAAGATAGTAAAAATAGTCAAGATGACTATAGTTCAAATTATCTTGAATCCATCCCGGCTTTCCATCACGACTAGTTACTCGGGTCACGATCGTAACCATCAAAGTGCTCATGAAGTTCCCGAGAGCAAGTGTTGTGAGTCCTAGAGCCGAGCACAAGCTTCGCATCGAATCAGGTGCTTGTTCATAGAAAAACTCAAGTTGTCCAACTAACACAAATACTTCTGCACATCCAATTATAAAGTATTGTGGGATTTGCCAGAAAATTGACATGGGAATTTGTCCCATTTCATAATAGTTATGTCTCTTGATGTATTTGAGACGAATAAGCTCGATTATTCCAGCGTAGATCATCGCAATTATAGAGATGAAGAGACCGGTTCCGATTCGTTGAAGCTGCGTAAGACCGTTTTTATGGCCTGTAAACTTTTTAGCCATTGGAACAATTGTTCTTTCGTAAACAATTGTCCAAAATATGACACTTAATGTATTGAAGAAAACCAGTGAAGCTGCTGGAATTTCAATGTTAGAGTTTCGAATATGTGGATCCATTGTAAGACCTTGAAGCACAAAAAAGTTGTCAATTTGACAGTAAACGCAAGCGAAAGTGACTCCTGTAGCCCAAATTGGAAGTAAACGAATGACTGCTTTCATTTCTTCTACTTGGGTTACTGCACAAAGACGCCATGGATTCACATAAGATTTTATTTTGTCTTCTTCCATTACAACTGCTGCCTTGTCGAAGAATCTGAATGCATTACTGGATTAGTTACTTAAAAAAGCAAATACAAATTTTTAATATAAGGAATATAAAATAAACATTTACATTATGGTTTTTTTCTCTTATATACTATATTCATGCATATTCTCTTTACATAAATTGACATGATTCTAAAACTTTAACCAGATATTTGGGTTGATACTAAAAAATAATGAATGACCTTGTAAGGGTGAGTATGGTTATAATTAAATTGATAAGTTAGTGATCCACTTATTTAAGTTTTTATAATTAGAGATATATATGGGTCGGATCTGGTATGATTATGACAGAAGTCATTATCTGATCCTTCATAAATACATATGACTCAAATATGACCCATACCCAATTAATCGGATCTCTAGTCGGTTATACATAAACCTAGACCCGACCCTAATAATATTGTGTTTAAACTAATAAACTCATGTGTCAGGTTTCTAGTCCAATCCACCCGTTGCACACCCCTATTTAAAATGTAGTTTCCTTTATATAGACTATCATTATGTAAATTGACTCGACTCTATAAATTAAATAAATAAATTGAAGGATTTCATAAAATTAAACTTACGAAAGATCTTTTGTATGTCGAAGCTTCCTATTTCCTTTGTTCGAAGATTCAACATCAATGATTTCATATAACGATTCGATATCTTCAGGAACACGAACATTATACTTCCTCAAAGATGCCACAATAACTCTACAAAGCTTCGTAAGAGGACTCCCATTAGGTCTCTGATGACGATAAAATGGAGTTCCAAATAAGAACGAAACAACAACAATAATCATAAGCATTGCTGGAATCCCAAAACCCCATTGCCAATTAACATTCGTTTGAACCCAAACGAGGATCGTGCAAGCAATCATGGAACCGATGTTTACTGAGAAATACATCCAGTTAAAGAATGAACTTCTGCTCTTCTCTTCTTTCTCATCGTTTTCATCAAACTGATCAGCCCCAAAAGAAGAGATACATGGATTTATTCCACCAGATCCAAGTGCAATCATATAAATTGCTATGAAGAAAACTGAGGTTTGCATCTCAGTAGCTTCGCATGAGACGATTTCACCTTCACAATTTTTCGGTTTTAGACCCGAAATCGAAGCGGATGATACCAATAAACCCATACCCTAAACACATCATTCTTATGATTAGTATGTGAAGGGTTTTAAAAGCATAAATATTATGGATTTTAATCGGGTGGTAAAACAGATTTTGAGTGAACCAAATTTAGATGGTTAAAATTTAAATAGATTCATCTATGAATATTGCACTACCTAGAGTAAATAATGAAGGAAATTTGAACCGGATTAAAAGGGTAAGACTTAAGGGAAAGTTATAAAGATATTAATTACTTTACTAGTTTATAACATCTATGATGTTATGAATAGTTGGTTTCATATAAACATTTTTTTATTAGCCAAATGTTTCGTAGAATTAAAAAAATTATATAAAAAAATCAACTATCACGACAATGTATTTGTAAAAATTAAGGTAGATTCTCGAGACCATTTATAAAAATTAAGTTTAATCAGTTTTGACCGACAATGCAATCTTTTATAATATGATTTATTTTGTTTATAGATTTTTTATAGAGCCTATTGAATTATGATTTTATATGTAATGGTGAAGAAATATGAGGATGACGAAAGAACTTACGAGAGAATAGATGATCAAGAAGATTACGATGCTTCGATATTGTCCAATATACGCATCGGCTACGAATGCTCCGATCAACGGGGTTATGTTACATGTTCCAGCCCAATTACTCACACTTATTGAAGCTTTAAAGTTGGTTTGGCCAATCATGTTCTTGAAGTACACTACCAAATTGCGACTCATTCCATCAAAAGCTAATCCCTCAAAGCATGCATGCACTGAGATCACATCCCACAAATACAAAAGTCAAACAAATATAAACGGGAACAAGAAGCCACAAGTCTCTTTGTTGAAATAAAGAAGATGATAGGAGAAAAATTATCCACATCGAAAAATATCATTAAAAAATCCAACATATAAGATGGACGGATTATGATCCGTGTTCTCATATACAACTCGTTCATTAAATCCAAATTTTTATCTGGACATGGAACTATTGTCGAACCGATATCAAACCCTTATTTAAACGTTAATTTTTAAAAAACAATCATTTATAATTAAATGTAATTTTAAAAGTATTTAAAAAATCGATTGGCCCATCAACCTACATACACAATGGACCGATCACTCAGTCCAAACAAACTTGGATGTTTCTCAAATCTTTTAATGTCTAGATTTATATATGACATCAGAGTTGACGTAAAACCGAAACAAAAGACACCGCATCTAATCCTATGGGCAATTTTGGGTTATAAAAGACAAGTTGGAACATAAATAACTCCTCTACGACTTCAAGGCGAGTGTTGAAATAAAGCATATGATCCGAGCAAGTATCACAGATCTGAAATACTCTTAAGAAATCCAACATACATGATATGTGGATCATATTTCATCAAACTCTCTCAAATCTAACCATATGACAAGTTAGATTTAACATTTCAAATCGTTAGATTACTAACGATCAATTTCATTAACCCAAACTAACCCTCGGTAAAATCACTAGGGATTTTCCGTACCCGTTCTATTATCATGCTAAATTTATAGAGTCGAGTGATGAATTACATTTCGGGATGAGTCTCCTATCACATAGAGTAAACCAATCATTTTCTCTATGTTAGCTGAAAAAACAAACAAAGAAACAATACCTAAAATAAACGCACATGCTTTCCACGTCCCCGTTGAGCTCTTCTTTGCTCGCTTGCCATGAAAATCCAAGGTTCCATCTTGTGTATACAAATCTGCTTCAGACATGATTTTCATTTGTTATTGATAAACATCACAAACGCAGAGATGTAAACTGTACAAAAATACAACCATGGAATCACTATATATAGATACCTCTGCTTTCTTTGACTTAAAAAAACAATATATTTACATTATTTTAAAAACATTTTTTTGAGTTTAAATTGTCTTTAATATATTCAAAAAAATAGTAAATATGGAATTAACCTTTAGCAGATAAAAATAGAAATATTTAATATTATATATAAAACTATAGATTTGTAATAAAATATATGAATGTCAAACACTGTCGCTACAAAAATGTTAAAGTGGAGGAAATTAAGAACGTGAAAAACTTTTTAATTTTAAATTTAATTGAGAAAAAAAATTGAATTGAATTTATATTTCAAATAATCATTATATTATGCAGAAATATTAATTTATTAATAAATAGAGTTTCGAACATCTTAGCCAAATGTTATTTCAGAATAAATGTATAACAATTATGATTTACAAAATGAATTTATAATTGTCATTTAAGTATAGTTAGATTGTCTGATTATAATTTATAATCAGACAACTGAAATATACCAATCTTACCATAATTTTAGTAAAATAAAGATTAAATTTATCCAAACTTTACTTAAAGTCAATATTTGGTTGACTTTAAGCCCTAGCTCTACACTAAAAAGATACTGTTTTGATTAATTTTGTGAGAATCCAAAACATTTAATTGAAAGTTTTAAGGCTGACTTCTTGAGTAATTTTGTAAAGCATTAATTAAGCTTTTGTGTAATTTATTTGTTATGGTATACAATATTGGAAAATAAAAGTTAGTTAGATTGGTTTAAGTACAAATATTATTATATTAATTGATTGTTTCAAGTTATTTTACATTTGTGTTATTCTTCCTTTCGATGTTAACGAGGTTCGTAAAAAGCTTGAATGAATTTGTCGATGGTTAATATGATTTAATAGGATTCACAACTCGGTGATCCAACAAAGTTGAATGATCAAATCCAACTTGTAAAATTCATAGTTTTTACTATTATATGCTCGGGTTTTAAATTGTATGACAATGTTACCCTTGATGTTGATATTCTTAGTTTTTTTAAGATTCAAGTTAGGTTCGAAAATTGACTAAGTTTGGTTCGAGTTCATCAACTCAGTAATTGATAATTAGGTGTTAAGGAAAGGTTTGAGTTCGACTTATATATATTATATAAATATACTTATCATATTGTAAATTTTTTTGCTCACGTAGCTACTATCGTGGATCGAACAAGTTAAAAAGAGTTCGAGGTTCATTTCCTTAGAAATTCGAACTTGAGCTTTGTTGGGTTTGTAAAAAATCAATTTCGAACTAGATAGAAACTTATACGAACCAACTGGAATGGCTGGCGAACCGACTCAATTGATTTTCATACCTAATTAGAAGGCTACCCGTTTCTACGATTAGTAGTAGAAGAATTTATGGGTCATATGGAACGGGAAGTCTTGTGTTTTTCTTACATATTTCCTAATGATTAATTAAAGAGAAGATTCGTTAAATAATTGGATTGGATTAGTCCCATGAATTTTGTTATAATAAAGTCAGTCACTTCTTATAACGTAATTAAGACATGAATTTAATTGGACGACTTTAAGGTTTGAATATTAATAATGTAATTAAGTCAAAAATTAAATCTGATATTATTAAGTTATAACTCCAATAGATTTGATGTGAATCTCCATTCAAATCACGTTTTACATTTACTTTCATTGACTTATGATTTATTTTTCTCCATATTTCAAAATTGCACTTTCTGTCCCCAGTCCCCCACTCTTAAATTTACGAGACTCGGGAACCATGATGTAAAATCTTCATTTTGTATGAATTTAATTAGGGTGCATTAAATAAATAAAAAACAACCAAAAACAAGGTTATTTGAGAATCCAAAATCAATCAATGTTTTTATATCGATCCAAAAATTTTTTCCGATCCAAACCGTTAAAATTGGTATGGTTGATATACGGATCGGTATATTATCAATTGATTTCATCTATGAGGTTCGAACATATAAAATATATGAAATATTTCAAGCGAGTTACATAAAACCCATATGATTAGGTGTTAAGTAGTTCGTAAACTATATTTTTTAAGAAATTTATGTTTGTACGTATAATAATAAATGTTTAAATAGAAACTTAAATATCATTTTTGTAATATTTTCATACCTGTGTAGAATTTCATTCCGTACATAAAATATGACAATAGTTGGGCAAATCGTTTCTCAAGGGATAATGAGCAAAAATGAAAAATTTAAGATTTTGAGATTTATATAGAAAATAATAAAACAAGAATTTAATTCATTGAGTTTAATATTGGACTCTATTAATCTATCATTTTTACTCATGAAATGAGTTTAATGTTTGTGTATTTTAGAAGGCATCTATGTCCATCTCACCGAAATTATCCATAAACTCAGAGACTTTATAAAGTGACACAAACATCACTCACATATTTGTTCGATATGTCTCATGAAGCTACCCTTTCGCACGCCAAGCCTCAATAGTGAGATATTCTTCTGATTCATCCATCATTCTACCATCACATCGTATTGGTGGAGGTTATGTTTCCAATTCATCCATATCATAATCCATTTTAGGGCCAACTCCACCATCTTCAAATCTCGATGCTCATCAAGTGGTATTCCTACAATTTGTATGTAATGTATACAAAAAAATGTACAAATTGATATTTAATCATTTAAAATACAACAAATTATATGGTACTCATCAATAACTCTATAAAAGAATATGATTCACCTTAATGTGGTACACCAATATTTCGAGATGAATTATAATATGTAAATAGATCCATATATACCTTGAAAAACAAACAAAAAGTTGAAATAATCACAAAAAAATATAGATTAGAATCCGTACAACAAGTCAAAAGATTCTAAATTTATCAAACGTGTATAACAATAATTAATAATTGAATAAACAACACGTATAACACGTAAATTAATAATATTAAAGACAATAACAAATATTCAAAAAAGCATAAAAATATAAGTTTATAATATTACATATAATAAAAATAATTCATAAATACAGAAAAATATAAACTTATAATATTAAAGGCAAAAAACAATTTTGTAAAATACGTGAGCTAAACAATCCAAATACATTAAAGTAGTGAAAGAGGATGTGTGATGCTTTAACATTTCTGGGTGTGTATTTATAGAAGTAGATAGGGACGGTCAACATTGGCTATCGATAGGGTTGTTATTCGACTTAAACAAACCGAACTTGTTGTGTTCATATTCGTTCATATTTTAATTCGAACGCGTTCATGTTCGTTCATATTTTATTAGAACATGAAAATATGTTCGAATATTATTCAAATTATTAAGTGAATGTTCATGTTCGTTCGAATAACTTTTTCAAACATGTTTGTACTACTTGTGCGAACTTTACTAAAAAAATCAAATTTTGTTGTTTTACAAACAAATTAACAAAAATAAATGATGAAGAAAATAATCAAAAAATTATCTTTCACAAAACATAGAAGAAGACTAATTCACTATCAATATAAGAAAGTTTTGTAAACGTTTTAAACTTAAATACTATAATAATCTATTAGTATAAAAATTAATTAAAATAATATATTTGTTCACGAACGTTTTGAATTTGTTCACTAAAATGTTTGTGTTCGTTCAAATTATAAACGAACAAAAAATAAAGTTCGAACAATGTTCATATTTTTATTCGAACGAGCGAACACGATGACATACGAGCCGAACACATATTATTCATGAACTGTTCGAATCGTGTAATAGTCTAACTATCGAGACCAATGCTCGCGATAGCCAATAGTGATCGCCTTTTTATGCTGAAGTCTCGATTTGGCTCTGCTCGCCATTGGTTGTTGTGCTTACGATAGGCAATTGCGAATAGTGGCAAAAACCAGTTTCCTATTAAAATCACTAATATTTTTTAGGAGGGTTCTCCTGATCTCCTCGATGGAAAGTGTATCAAATTCATTGTACTAATAGTGAGTATTAATGTAAAATAATCAATTGAATACCTATTTTAAAATGTGTGTCGTATTTACCAGTAAAAATATTAATTCAAGATAACTGACAAAGATATTAAAATACAAAAACCAGGATCTTATAATTATTCAATTCAAGGTTAGAAATGAGCAGGCTGTCTTGAATGCAACCTGCGCATTACCATACCCTAATGACTTAAACGCTAATCACGGCAAGATATCATTAAAAAAGCAAGAAAGCCGACAAGACCACATGCTGCAATTTATGTTTCTATATCCAACTCCATAAATGAAAAATGGACGACTCTCTTCATCTTCTATAAATAGAGCTTCCCAGTTCATCTCAATCTTCACAGCAGAAAATCATATCTTTAAGAGTATTCAATGGCTTCCGCAGTTGTCTTATCGTATAAACTTGTTGCAGGGATCGCGTTCAAGGCTAAGAGTGACATATTCCATGAATTCATGTTGAATAAACCTCATGATTTAGCTGATATTACACCTGCTAAACTACAAGGCTGTCTTTTACATGATGGGGAGTATGGATCAGCTGGTTCAATCATCGAGTGGAAGTATACTCTTGGTAATAATACAACAAACAGATTGTACTAATATTATATAGATATTTTTGTCTGATTCAGTCTACTGTTTTTGTCTGAAAACACAGATGGCAAAGATCAAAGCGCGAAACAAGTGATACAAGAAGTGAATGACGAGAAGAAGCATATAGTTTACAAGATGCTTGAGGGAGATTTGATGAAAGTGTACAAGGACATGATCCGCGAAACAAGTGATACAAGAAGTGAATGACGAGAAGAAGCATATAGTTTACAAGATGCTTGAGGGAGATTTGATGAAAGTGTACAAGGACATGATCATAACCTTCGGTGTGGAGACTAAGAGCAACATAGATTACATCTCATGGATCGTTGAATATGAGCTTTTGAGCCCTGAGAATCCACATCCTTTTTCTCTACTCAACTACTTTTTCGAATTTACTAAAGATATTGAGGCTCATATTCTGGGATAACTTGCTCTTCTTTCTATATGTTTAATTAAATAAAGTGGTGAAGTAGCTGCACGCCTTGCGGCTTCTCTCTATTCCAAGATTTGTTATTCTGCTTGTGTGTTTTCTGTACTGTGATGGCTTAATATGTATTGTTGTGTGTTATGAATAAAATGGTTCTTAAACCCATAACTTCTGTTCTTCTGAAACGTTAGAATCAATAAAAATTAACAGACTAAAGCATCAATCTTTTTTTTTATATTCTATCATATTTATTGCATTTAAAAATAATCAATATTTTTTGTAAATATTTGATTTGGATATAATGGTATAAACGGACATAGTCATACTCGGCTTGTTTGGAACTCCAATGAAAAGTGCGGTGAGGTGCGATGCGATATCAAGATCGTGATTTTTGTATGGTACGCAAAACATAAGCTTAATTGCGATGTGATAATCGTTAAAAAATCATAATTTCACCACAGTTGTTAAAATGACCTCATCGTGATTTTGGAAAAGATAAATTTACTCTTACTTATAATATTATAATATTTATTATTATTTATATATGATGGTATATTATTATTTTTACATAAATCACGATCATAATATCACAATTTTACCAAATATATTTAAAATTTCACGATCATAATATCGCACCACACATCACCACACCGCAATTTTAAAAAACTAAATCAAATAAACCCAATATAGATTAACATGATTCTACTAATTTAATAATTATTAGGCTCAAATAAAAATAAAACTATCAAGTTTAAATATTTGCTATTCTTTTTTGTTCTAAGAAATTGGTTGGTAGGAATAAATAATTATAAATATTGGAGGGTATGATGAATTTATGACACTAACACATTCTTTTTTTATAAAAAAGACAAAAATAATATGCTTTTTGACAAATTATTGACAAAATGTCAAATTTTTTGAAATTTAAAGAGAACAATATTCTTTGGCATTACTTTTTGACAACTCATTTTCACACCCCTTACACTTATTATTTATCTACAATTTCCCATAAGAATTTTTTATATCTTTGGAACAATATTCGAATATATGTGGTACGATTATATTATACTATTTTATATTTGTATGGATGGTTTACGTCATATTGAATTTATTTGGTTCACTTTTTAAAAATTGAGTTTTTGTGATAGACGTTGAAATGTAGTGAGATATAATGATTATAATTTTATAAATATGTTTGTTAAAATTGTCTTATTTAATTATTTATGTAAAAATACTAATATATCTTATATATATAGTATACTAAACATGATCATATTACAATTAATATAAATAACTCTGATTTAATCATTTTTAAAATCAGGATGACGTCGCAGTTGTTTTAGCATCGATAATAAAATCTTGTTTATTATCAATGAACACACCATAATTTTAAAAAAATTACAATTTGAATATCTCATTCACCTCAACGATTTTCTAATCGCATAATCAAACAAACTCATTACAACACTGTTATAAAACAAATTTGAAGATCACCCATATTTTTAGTTTGATTTTTATAGCATCCAAATATATTAGAAAATTTCGATATAAATTATAATATCTCAAATACTATTACATATATAGTATATGATATAACTTGTAAATTACAACCTAATTTATATACATCTCAAATTTTATTATATAACTTAGACTATGTAAGTATAAAATTATTGTACCAATAATTGTGAACGGGTATATCGACCCGTATGTGTCGCATTGTATTTTGAGTTTAAAATATGTTGATATGATAATTGATTGTTTAAAATATTAATAATTATTTTGGTTGTTGAATTGGACTAGAAAATTAAATGTGAATCCAATTCCACACATGGGGCCAAAGGATGTTGAACTGAACAAGTCATACAAAATAAATGTACCCAATATTCCTAAATGAGTGGTGTTTGTAATTGACCCATAATGTTTAAAATAGTGTAAATGTGGTGTCCCTAAAGTTTGTAAATTGCATACAAAACCCCCGAAGTTGATATAATGTGCACGGTTGGTCCCCAAACTTTTAAATATTGTAAACACCGTGCCCTCAAAGTTTGAAAATTGTGTGATTGACCTCTGAACTTCCGAAACCGTTTATATTTGACCCTTATGCTCGTTCATATTTTGTCCGATAATTTCTATTTGATTCATTAACCTTGAAAAAATGTTATGACTATGTCTCCAAACTTTGAAAATTTTAAAAATAACGCATAAATTATCAAAATCACTTATACGAAAAAAGATGAAAACCGTTACTATTCACTCGAGGGTTATTTTTGAACGATTTTGAAACTTCGGGGGCTTCTCACGCAATTTACAAACTTTGGGGACATCGCCTTTATACAATCTGAAACATTAGGGGTCATGTACGCAATTTTCTCATTCCTAAATATATATTACTCATATCCCATTCAAATTTGATTAAACAAATTTTCATGCATTTTATGTTAGTACGAAAACTTTTGTAGTTTTGACAAATTTGGTTAATATAGTTTGTAATAGCATATGTAATCCTCAAACTCAAAGGTTTTGGTAAATTTGATCATCCAAGTTTTCAATAATTGTTAAATTAAATTTGCAAAATGGTAAAATCAATTTCCAAATTAAATTTTGCTCGAGGAACTGAATTATCAAAATTGAAAATTTTACTGATTAATTATGACACACACTATAACTTTGGAGATTTATTTTAACAAAAATATAATAGATGGAGAAATATTTTGTCATCTTTATAATTTAGGAAATACAATTATCGCAATAATAAAACTATGGAAACTAAATTATCAAAATCATGAAACTATGTGGATCAAATTTGTTTCTCATTCATTTTCCTACTTAAATTGGTCCTGATAATTATGACTTAAATAATCAATTATATGAGATAACTTAAATACTCAATGTTTTAAAAATCGTTACGGATCGATATATCGGAAAAACTTCGGTAGAAAATAACCATAATAATAAAGTAAATTAAATTATCTAGAAAAAATAAACAATTTTTTAATCTTTCTCAATTTATATGGTTCTAATTCTAAAAATAAGAATTCTGATTAATTTATATTGTTTGTCAATTGAAATATGTAGTAACCAATATCAATGTTTTAAATTTCCGGTATGCCGGTCCGGTATACCGGAAATTTCGGATGTACCGGTTTCTGCCGGTATTTTGCCAAAATGTCGACCGATACGAGTTTTTTCTGAGTCGGGTTGAGTTTGCGAGTCGGGTCGGATTTGTTTTTAAAAATAAAATATAAATATTTTATAATTTATTTTAATATTCCGATACGGATACGATACATATCCGATATATCGATCTAATGAATTTGTCTGGTATCCAGTGGGTATCGGATTTTAAAGTATTGACCAATATCTTGTTAAAAGACTTATTCAAAGTACCAATCATCCCATTGCACACATATCTTACATGGCGAACAATAAAGAGACGAAAATTAGTACAGTACATATTTTTCAAAGCCAGTGAAGATAAACTACTCGCTCCCACAACATCAATCATACAAACTGACAAAATAATTCACATAGTTTGTGAAGAAGAAGTCACCGGGAAAAGTTGCAGAAGTGGAGGTTCAGAATCACTGGGAGTTTTACCCGGAGATGGATGGAAATATAATCCCTTCTCTTTCAATACTTTCTCCTCCACGTCGATGATTCCCCAGTAAAAGGGATCAGGAATAAGTGGCGTCACTGGGCCAAGAACCAGTCCCGGAAAATCAAGAACTCTAGGCGACGGAATCTGAAAGCTAATAGAGATTTGTAGGAACGTGTTCTTGTACAGAATCAATTAACAAAAATGGAAGACGATTTTCATTCAAAAGAAAGGTGTTCGTAATACAAGAAAGGATAAAAACAGCAAGTGTTTTAACAACGAAAACGAAAAGAAAAAGCAGTAACCATAAGAGCAAAGAACTTAGCATTTAAAGCAGAGGCAACAGCACACGTTCACCATGATTCCATGAACCACGAAACCAGCGAAGTCATGGAGAAGAAGATCGCAGAGGAGTTAGGGCAGCAACAAAAAATCGCAGTCAAATACGTGAGGCAAGCTGGGCCTCAGATTATATCATCATGAGCTCCGAAGTCCCGGCCCAACCACGTTAATACGAGGTCCAACAATCTCCTCCTTAACGTTGTTGGCCCGAAACTACACCAAGCCGCTTCTTAAGATATAAAAATCTGGAAACTGGCAATGGTTTTATAAAGATATCGCCCACTTGTTCTTCAGTAGAACATTAGACCAACTTAATGATCTCATCATTTTCAGCCTCTCTCAAGGCATGATATTTGATCTTGATATGCTTTGTTTTTCCATGAAAAACAGGATTCTTCGTAACTGCAATAGCAGATTGAGAATCACAAAGAATATTAGTTGGTCCTGCAGGAAGCAATTTTAACTCATCAAGTAGTTTTCTGAGCCAAATGGCCTGATTAGCAACCTTAGAGGCTGCATAATATTCGGCCTCAGCAGTCGATTGAGTAACAGTTGACTGTTTTTTCGAACACCAACATATCACACTTGTTCCGAGAGTAAAACAATATCCAGATGTGCTTTTTAAATTATCTAAACAGCCACCAAAGTCAGAATCAGAAAAATCGAACATTTTAACCTCACAACCAGGAGAGTATAAAATGCCAAAATCAAGAGTTCCCTTTAGATACCTTAGTATACGTTTTGCAGCAGCAAAATGCATAGAGGTTGGAGAGTGCATGTACCTTGATAACATGCAAGTTGCATACGAAATATCAGGTCGTGTTGAGCAAAGATACATCAGTTTTCCAATCAGCGATCTGTAAATGGAAGAGTCACAAGCAGGAATATCACTATGTTTTCCGATTTTAGTATTCGGAAGCATAGACACAGATACTTCACTACAATTTTCAAAGTCAAATTGTTTCATAATTTCGAGTGTATACTTCTCCTGAGATAAAAATATCCCAGAGGATGATTGTTCAATCTGCATGCCCAGAAAATATGATAATTTTCTCAAGTCATTCATTTCAAATTCAAGCAACAATTTCTTCTTAAATTCTGCACAATCAGCACTGTTTTTTCCACATACTAAAATATCATCAACATAGATCGAGACTATCAATATCAATTCTCCAGAACTCTTAATATAAAGAGTAGTATCAGTGAGACTTTTCATAAAACCACATGACAGTATGAAACTGTCCAATCGTGAGTACCAAGCTCTCGGAGCTTGCTTAAGGCCATACAAGGCCTTCTTTAAAAGGCATACTTGAGAAGAGTTTTCTGTTATCTCAAACCCCGGAGGTTGAGTTACAAAAATCTCTTCTTTAAGTTCACCATTTAAAAAGACAGATTTCACATCATACTGAAAAATGGTCCAGTTTAATATAGCATCTAATGCAAGAAGAGTCCGAATTGTGTCAAATCTTGCAACAGGTGAAAAGATATCAAAAAAATCAATACTTTGTTATTGATCATAGCCTTTCACAACCAACCTGGCTTTATATTTATTCAAGGTACCATCAGCGTTCAACTTGGTCTTAAAGACCCATTTTAGACCAATCACATGTCTATCAACCGGTGAATCTACTAAGACCCAAGTCTGATGCCTTTTTATCATCATTAGCTCCTCCTCCATCGCTGCTTTCCAAGCAGGGGAAGACAGAGCTTCAGAAATTGATTTTGGTTCCGTTTCGAGACCAAAATTACACCTGGCATAAATTTCAGTAAGGTTCCTCATACCTCGAACAGAGGCTTCCTCCTCCTCATCATCATCATCGGAGATCTGGCTGCTAGGAAAATCAGAAGCAATTTCAAGTGAATTAGTAACAGGTAAATCAGTAGAGAAATCTAGATCATCAAGTAAATCAGATAAATCACATTCAGAAGGCCGAAATGGAGATTTCAGTTTTCCTTCCTCAAAGTCCCACAGAGCATTTTCATCAATTTTCAAGCTTCGGGAAACAACCACATGTTTTGTTATAGGATTATAAATCCTATAACCTTTCACATTTTCACTATTCCCAACCAATATGCCAATAAATGCTCTTTTATCAAGTTTATTCCTTGATGCAACTGATACAAAACAGTAACATACACTGCCATAAACTCTTAGAAAATTCAAAGAAGGCTTCCTATTATACCATTTCTCATACGGTGTAGTAAAATCAAATGCCTTATGAGGCAATCGATTTTGTAGGAAAACAGCAGTAGAGACTGCTTCAACCCACAAGGTTATTGGCAAGTCCTTTTCAAACAATAAACGTCTAGTCATGTTTAAATTAGACTTATTTTTTCTTTCAGAAACACCATTTTGTTGAGGACAGTAAGGCACTGTCAAGTGATGTAAAATACCACAATCTTTCAAAAAATCTTCGAATGCATTAGAGGTATATTCAGATCCATTATCAGATCTCAAAGTTTTTATAACACATGAACTTTGAGTTTCAACACGAATTTTAAAGCCTTTAAAGATACCAAAGCACTCAGATTTTTTATTTAAGAAGTAAATCCAGCAGAAGCGACTGAAATCATCAATAAAGATGAGAAAATGTTTATTTCCAATCAAAGATGGATACGACAAAGGTCCACATAAATAAGTGTGAATTAATTCAAGTTTTTCAACCGATTTAAAAGAAGACACCCCAAAAGGACTTTGTTGAAGTTTTCCATACTGACACACAGTGCAAATTTCAGGAAAAGTTGGATGAAACGATGGTAATCCCTTGACTAAATCATTTTTCAACAAAATCTTGATATATTCAGAACTCAAATGACCAAATCTTTTGTGCCATTTCTCAGATTCAAGACTGGTATTAGCTGGAAAAGTATCAACAGTCAATACAAAGCTTATATTCTTTTCTGGTATTGAAAACAAGCAATTCCCAACATTATCAAAAATCTCACAAGACTGATTTTTAAACACAACAAAAAATCCATTGTTTAGAAGCTATCTCACACTCAGCAAATTTACTCCAAGATCAGGCACATAAAAAACATCAGATAATAACCGAGATCCATAAGGCGTATTAAGAATAATAATTCCAATACCTGTTACATTAAGTAATTTACCTCCAATTCCTTTTACTGAGGCTTGATAGGATCTATCAAGTACCGAAAATGAATTAATATTGTCAGTCATGTGGTTAGAACAACCACTATCAATGTACCAACCTGATGAAAAATCAACTGAAAAGGCAGTAGTTTGAATTAAACCACTTGAGGAAATAAAATCAGTTAAGGTNTTAATAATACGAGTCGAGTCAAAAATCTGATTCTTATACTCTTGCCGAGTCATGTCGAATCGCACCGAGTCGATCGAACGAGTCGATGACGCATAGTGCAAGATGACATATATCATACAAGGAAATTAAGATAATTAAAATAATTGTTAATAAAATAAAAAGTAAAGTCTCACTTTATGCATAAAACACAACTTATCTATAATTTTAACTAAAAAGCAATTTAGTCACTAAACATGACTAATGATCTAAGCATTTAAATGTACGCATTGCTCTCTCTTTTTTCGGTGAGTTGAAAGATATTTTTCGAGTTTCTAATTAATCTATTTTATAGGTGTCACTTTGTTTTGCCTTAAAATATTTTCCTTTAAAATATAAGTTAAGTATGAAGATAGACAAATATTCAAATAATAAGATTACATGCATAAAATATATATTTTGACGAATCAAATACATGTTCGACTTATAACTCGATAGCAATACCGAATATATTGAAACAAATTTAAATTGGAGCAATACCGATTTACCATGAGGAGAGTTTTGAAAATATTGTTACAATTATTTATGAAAATAAAATGAATCTAGTTTATAGAGTTGTGATAGGATAAATATTATTTTTAATATGATTTACTTATTTGTAAATTTAGTTACATAAGTACTTTCTCAACTCATTAAATCCTGAATTTTTAACTATTGTTTTTTAGATTGGGTGACAATCGCCATTCTTTACACCAAAACTTAATCACATTAGTCGAAAATGAGATCATTGTCTTATTACCTAATAAGTATTCAGGGATTACTTTGTTAAGAATATGTGAAGTTTGAAATATGAAAATGATCCCATATCGAATATTTATGAAGACTATACTTCCTTAAACACAAATGTAATAATTAATCGGGGTCCTCTTTGGGTATGAAACTTAGTATATTAGAGCGTACCCCACCCTAGTCCCTATGTAACATTCAATTGAATGCCTAGTCTACGTGATCGATAGCGACTCTCCCTCGTGAAATTACATTTCTATCCCGCCCGACATTAGTCTAATTAATAATAGATAATGACATTAATTATCTATCAATAAGCGCCTGACTCCCAACTGTGGGCCTGTATACTCTCAACCAAACGCCATACCTCATCTCTACTTCCCATATTGCTTTAATCAATATTTTCATATCGGTTTGGAATCATGTACCGATCCGAATCGGTATGAGCGGTATGATCGATATACCGATTGGTACTAATTTTTTTTATTTTTTTAAAAAATAATATTTAATTATTTGTTTAGGATCAGACCCGAAAAAACCCAGAAATCGACCCTAATACCCGGTAACGAGCGGTACAATAAAAATACCGATACCGAGTGAAATTTGACGTATCGAGTGATATATCGTCTGATATGAAAATATTGGCTTTAATCAATTAAATTAGAATATTATAGCGTAATCAATAATATTATAACATATATTAAAAAATGACAAAATGAGTGATCCTAAAATTTTGTGATTTAATAAGTTTGGATATAGTCCTATACTTTCATAGTTTTGTAAAAAATGGTCTAAAACGGTTTAATATTTGAATTGCTAAGTATATTTACCATTATTTTCTTGCTAACAAATTTATAAGTAAATACTCATGATAAAATCAATAATTAATCATTTTGTTCGAATCATATACTTAACATAAGAAATTAGCTTAATTAATAAAACCCAATCCTATATTTCGGCCTAATTTTATTTATTTTGGTCTAATCGATAATTTAAACCATGGTTACTACCTATATTTATAACATTTAATAATCCAAAATTTTCTTAATTTTGAGAAATCTAATTAGACAAAATTAGTCACATACTATATTTTTTCATAAAATTAGTATTCATACTTTATAAATTTTGGGAAAACTAATTTATAAAGTTTAATGTGTATGCAAATTGATATTCGAAGTTTGAGTATTAGTCCTCATACAATGAGATCGAATTCGTCAAATTTAGAAAACATTTTTGTCAAAATAATCAAATAATTTTATTTTCATGTGCGAAACAAGCGGGAGAAACACTTACAGGTAGGGGACCATGTTATATATAATAATAACACCGGTTCTAGAACCTTCCTAGTCTACTGTCTACTGTCTACTTCCTCCAACAAACTCATAATCAGAAGATTTATTTATTTAAATAAAATAAAATAAAATGTTTATTATTAAGCTATTCACATGAAATTTACAAAGAAAATATAATGCGCAAAAATACTAGAGCTAGAGTTCTATTGTTTGGAATACTCATGTTTTGAGATTCATATTGACCCGTGTAATTCAAATTAAAAATAATCATAGATGTATTATTAAAATACACCAATTAATTTTATTTTTTATAATATATGTATATCTTCTTGAATTTTTAAATTGTAGAATTTGACGATTCAATAGTGTTCGTATATTTCTAAGTGAATTGATTAAAATATTTAATCAAATTAATTATTCTTCTAATAAATTATAAGATTTTTGATTCATATAAATATTGTATATCTTCTCTCAAGTCTCAACACTCCTCACAATTATAAGAACTTGTATTTGTTTGATTCAAACTTATTTCATTTATATATTTACTATGACATATTGGTAGTACTTAAGTTATATGCCGAAACATTTTGCGTCTTAGTTCGATGCAATTTTTATTAGAATTTATTTGTATAAAATATAATTTATCCGCTTGAAACTCATCAACTTATTCGATATCATATAGAAATTATTGATCGTGATTTTATGCACCAACTACAATTTTACAAATTGTATCATCAATTTTTCATTGATTCAATTAAATATTGATAGCAACAATAATTAATAATTAATAATTAAATGATTGAAAATTTATGTGTGAATGAACAAGAATTTGTGAGGAAGAGGACCGCGTGTGCCATCTAATTTTGACACGGCCTTTGTCATGGTTTTATTAGTCAATTCATTATTAAATAGTCCCCAAAACCGACATAGAAAAGAACAATCTATGTCACAATCATAACAAGAATCTTATTATTTAATTCAAAAGATGTAATTATATCACATCCTTATTAATCGATGTATAATTATTTCAATATTACTTCACGTTCAACTAACTCTAAAAAATATTAAATATCCTAATCCTTCAATCTTTTAGTGTAACCATATGTTTCATATCGAATTCTATATAACCAAATGGTATGAAATTTTATTTTGTTTTATATATTTTTAAAAATAATATATTAATCTTTTATGGTTCGGACCCAAAAAATCCAAAAACCGACTCTAAAATTGGGTATCATACATACCAGAAAAAATATTAATACTAACTATCACAATCATAAATTTTAGATATATAAATCATAATTATCATAATAATAAAACTTTAAAGACCCAAAAAAATCATAAAACTAACCCTAAAATTCGGTATTTGCCAGAAAAAAATATTAATACTAATTGTCAAAATTATAAAATTTTAGATATATAAATTATGATTCTCATAATCATAAAACTCTAACAACCAAAATTACCAAAATCATTAAATTATTAGAAATAAATTTGGTTGTTTGTCATAAATTAAATATGTTTAGTAATTTTGTCTATAATAACTAAATTTTACAATAACACTAACTTTATTTATAATTGTTTACAATAAATAATTTGGAAATGTGAAGAAGAAAAAAAACAAATAAAATCTATTCTAAAAAGAATTAATTATGAGTTTAGGGTATTTATTTTAATTAATTGCATTAATGACAATAACACTAACTTTATTTATAATTGTTTACAATAAATAATTTTGGAAATATGAAGAAGAAAAAAAGCAAATAAAATCTATTCTAAAAAGAATTAATTATGAGTTCAGGGTATTTATTTTAATTAATTGCATTAATGACAATAACACTAACTTTACTTATAATTGTTTACATTTTACAATAAATAATTTTGGAAGTATGAAGAAAAAAAGCAAATAAAATCTATTCTAAAAAGAATTAATTATGAGTTTAGGGTATTTATTTTAATTAATTGCATTAATGTAAATCAAGTTTCCGACAAAAACATAAAGTATGTCTGTTCTAAGCTAAGTCTGTTCTAAGCTAAGTCTAGCAATAACTGAAAACAGCAAGATCAACGGACAAAGATTAAACAAGATCCAACGGTAGGGGTGAACGGCATGCATTTCGAACTATAATGAGCATTGAGCACTAGCAGTATCCATCCATTATTGAGACCTAACGTTTGATTGCACCGATCTACCAACGCCGGCGATAAATCACTGAAAATACGGCCTAAGCCGATCCACCAACCAAACCAATTACTACCTTATCATCTTCTCTAAATAATCCCCAATCTCAAACCCTAAAGCCGAATTCCAATTTCTCTAATTGCGGCGGATAATGAATCCAGCGCCGCGGAAAGAGAGGACATTCTGGAAAGATAACGAGAGAGAGGTGACTTACGAGGAATGCAGGAAGAATCACGCGGCGAGCATCGGAAAGTACGCGGTGGACGGTTGCTGCGAATTTATGCCGTCGGGTGAGGAAGGTAGTGGCGCAGCTCTGAGATGCGCCGCCTGTAGCTGTCACCGGAATTTCCACAAGAAAGTTGTGCGCCATCTCGGTGTCTGTCGCCGGTATTGCTTCTCTAAAACAAATAATTCCAAGTAGCGGTTGCGTTGTATTGATTTTTAGGTTTACTGCGCCATAATTCACGATTTCTGATCCTCTTTTTCTGAATTCCTCCATCTTCTTTCTTTTACATTTTTAAGCAATAGTTTTTTTTTTTTGAAGAAAAATAAAAATATATTTTAAAAATTTGTATGAAATATTACACAATCCAACATATTGGATATTGAACTTATTTGAAAAAATATTAGGTGATTGTCGAACATTTTTGTACAATATTATATATTTATATTTTTTAAATGAACTAATATTTAACACACTATAATCTAATTTATAAAAAAATAAAAGGGTACATTTTTTATTTACTTTTTGAAATATTATTTTGCTAATTGATTTAATTTGTTGCATAATCTGATTTTTATGATTTATTTTAGAAATATTATAATTTAATTGGTAAATTGAAAATTTTAAACCACTGTTTGTCTTTATTTTATTATATTTAATTTTTAATGTAAAAGAGTCAAACTGTAGATTTGTTGAAGTAAAGAGGGACAGCATACTAATTCCCCCGAAAATAAAGGGGGCGCCGATTCCAAGGCTCCTTGTTGTCTTAACCGACGCACATATACTTACAAACTTTATATTTACTATTAATTATTTTCTCTATCACACTTTAAAAATAAAACAAAATAATAATATTATACTTGTAAAATAAATTAAGCCATCTTTTACCATTTATTCTTTATTCATTTGAATACTAAATTCCACCTATAAATTAGTGTTATTTGAGGTAGATGTCTTAGTACAATTTTTAAAATTGGCTTATCTAAGTTATTACGAGATTACTGAGATATAATAATCATGTATTTATAAATATATTTAATAAAATTATAATAATTTGTTATTTAATAAAAAAATATTAATATAGTCATATATAAATATATTTAATAAAATTATAATTATTAGAAGTAAATATAATTTATTTCTTCAATTGCTATAAGTTTTAGCAATGGTGAAGAAATAATATTTTTTTAACGATAAACACATCCTAATTTTTTTTTTATTTTGTATGTTAAAAAATCACTATTGGAATACTGTGCCGCACATCACCGCTATTCTAATTACAAATTCAAACAAACTCGTAATGTAATTTAGTTATAGACTAATTTAATTGAGCAATTAGTTTACTATGTGCTCTTTTAATCTTATATATTATATTATATATGTCGGACCCCGTGAGCGGATTTGGAAAAACATCGAAGCAAAAATTATAGAAGGATTGGATTTTCGAAATGACTACTAACCCGGTGTATATAAAAAAGATTATATCAATTATAATACTAATTATTATTGGAAACTTGAAAATTAAGATACAAATATCTTAGATAATATTAAGTTAGTCGAAATCAATACGCAACTAAAATAAATATAAAAATTAATTGATAAAGATGTTTCAATATTGATGCGTTATTCCATTTTAATTTACCAAACTTTACAAACTTAACTATTTTGGTTGCATTGTAATGTTGAACTGATCCCAAGCATACCCAATAATTCTTTATAAAATAATATTATAAAAATTGAAACAATAATAAATAAAATTATTTATTTATTGTTAAGTGAGACTTAGTTTAGTTAACTAGTGGTGTAAAAAGGGAATTATTTTAAAGAGCAAATTTCTCTCAAAATTAAAAGTGTTTTTAATAATATTATTAGTTTATCTCTGATCATTTTTTCTTTATGTAAATAATAAAAATTTACTTTATGATAGTACTATTTTTACTTTTTAATTGTACTTTCTTTTACAATAAAAATACATAAAGTAAATACATAATTAGTTAAATGCATAAAGAATGCCGCGTCCACAGCCGAAGTCCGAAGCGTGTTTAACGGCATACCAATTGTGAATAGAAGAAACTATACGTTGAGACATTTCCCAGTGTAGAGCGATGGCGGAGTAAAAAAAGTTACCCGTCGCGAAGAAGAGACAGATAGTGGTGAGCGCGGTGACGGAACCGGAGAAACCAACGACAAAACAGGTGACGGTTGTTCCCGGAAGAAACTTATAGAAAAAAAGCAAATGAGTTCGAAGTAGAGTAAGAAAAGAAGTGAAAGAAGAGAGAGTCGACTCGGATTCCAATCATTTTAAACTCTGCCAATTCCAAAAACAAATCACATTAAACATTAAAAAAATACTGTAGTAATGTCAGTGTTAAAAAATTAAAAACATAAAAAGTTATGATATTAGTGAAATAATTTTTTTCCCAAATAGAAGACCTTAATGTCTGTGTGTACACATGACTACTTTTGACATATCTCCGTGTTGAAATACTTATGTCTCCCACAAGCAGCTGTTTCTTCAGCTGCATCGCTGTTGTCTGTTGCTGTCACCTGCCAGTTCTTCAATCGGCGAAATCTTTTATCTCTTGTAAATAACTTTCGTTGCTTTTGGTTCGAAAGATTTTCAAGAAGATTTGGATAAGAGATAGATATATATCGTGTCTTTACTGTCAGCGACTTGCCAAAGCCCATTCATTGTTCTTTCTAATAAGAACATTTTCTAAGAGAAAAAGATGGGTACGGATGGAGTTTAAATATGGTAATAAATCAATTCTGATTTCATCTGCAGAGACGGAAAGCGAGCCCGGGATTAAAGCTGCTCGCTTTAATACTGTTGCCTTTATATCTTTTACTGTTTCTTCTTCTCTCTTTTACCATACAGCTCGTGACTTCTCATTCTGCTTCAGCTGTGTGACGAGGAAGCGAATTTCACATCAGGGTTTCAGTTTTTCTGTGATTTTTTGAAGTTTGGGGCTTAAAATGATGTGTGGGTTAATCGATTTGAACATTGTCAACAATGAAGATGAGGAGGAATCGGTTTCTTGTATTCCCACGTCCTCTGTGCCTTCTGGGAAAATAGAATCGGCTGGAAGGAAGTCATCAGAGGTGTGCTTGGAGCTTTGGCACGCATGTGCGGGGCCTTTGATTTCTCTACCCAAGAAAGGAACAGCCGTAGTTTATTTTCCTCAGGGACACATTGAACTTCTGCCAGAGCACTCCGCCGTTGCTTATGATCTTCCGTCCCATGTTTTCTGTCGTGTTGTCGATGTTAAGCTTCATGTATTGCACTGGCCATCTATTTTAACCCTTGATTTTGGCTTTCGCCGTTTCTTTAAACGTTTTTTTTCCTTGGGCAGGTTGAATCCGACAGTGACGAGGTTTTCGCCCAAGTTTTCCTTATCCCCGATCAGCAGGTAAGGCGAAATTTAGGTTTCCATAGACTAATTGAGCTTTCGCCCCTACGCGCAATCATTTCTTGCGGTGATTCCCTTTTGATTCCTTCTTCAAATATGAGCTTTTTCTTTGTGACACGAAGAAAATAGTGTTAAATATCTGCATTTTGTTCAAAACGTGATCGATCTGGGAATTCATGGTTTTGTTATTGAATTGGCGTGGCTAATGTTGTTTTGTAATGATTTTGTAGCAGATCGAGCATGAATTTAAGGAGGGAATACTAGAAAGTGAAACAGAAGATGAAGATGTTGATACTATTTCTAAGACTATAAAATCCCATATGTTCTGCAAAACTCTTACAGCATCTGATACCAGTACTCACGGTGGCTTCTCTGTTCCTCGCCGCGCCGCCGAGGACTGCTTTTCCCCTTTGGTATCTCAACAACAAAATCCCTCTTGAAATTCTGATTTTTTACATGTAACACCCTCTTTTGTAGGATTACAAACAACAAAGACCTTCACAGGAGCTTGTTGCTAAAGATTTACATGGAACTGAGTGGAAGTTCCGCCATATTTATCGAGGTTATTTCCTGTAAATTTGCTCATAATATAGGATTTGATGGGTTCGGGAGAGTGTCCGCGTACTCTAGTGTATAATAGAAGTGAATCATATTGAAAATACTATGCTAAACCAATTATTTATGATATCACTCCTATTATAAACTAGAATATTTCTATTTCCACAGGATAATATTTCAACACTCTCCGTCAAGTCGATCTAGTCTTGCCTGGTTCAGATTTGCTTTAATATGTTCGTTAGTTCTCGAATCATATGTTGATCTCTTTATGTTTTCTAAGCCCAATGCATTTTTCTACCAAATCTTTTTCTGTCTAAATCGATAGAGACCCGCCCGAAACCCACCTTGGAGCTCCGATACTATTTAGAAATTTAGGATTCGATAGACCGGGAGAGTGTACGTGTAACACAGCCATAAGAGAAGTGAAACATATTGAAAAGCCAAGTTAAACCAAGCCAATTACTTACTATATAACTCAACTTATAAACTAGTTGAATAAATCTTTGTTTAGTGAACTGAATGTTCAATTTTCAACACATAAATCTCAAACGTGATTTCATATTCTTCGATCAGGTCAGCCTAGAAGGCATCTGCTAACTACAGGCTGGAGTGCGTTTGTGAATAAGAACAAACTTGTCTCCGGAGATGCTGTCCTTTTCTTAAGGTTGTAAAATGATTATATGTTGAAGTTTATAAGTTAATTCAAATCATTTCTGCAGAGGTGAAGATGGTGAACTAAGGCTTGGAGTTCGGAGGGCCGTACAAGTTAAAAAACCTGTTGCTTCTGTGTTTCCTTTGAATACAAGTATTGCCTCTGTCGTAAATGCCATATCTATGCGAAGCACATTCGACATTTGCTATAATCCAAGGTATTCATGGCTTGTTGTTTAACTATTTATGTACATGATTGTTACACGGCTTTGTGCTGTTGATTTGCAGAGCTTGTTCATCCGAGGTAATTGTACCGTATTGTAAATTCTCAAAGAGTCTTACACAGTCGTATTATGGTGGAACGAAATTCAAACTGCGTTGTGAGATGGAAGAATCTTCCGAAATAAGGTTGGTCGGATAGTAATTTTTGGTTTTGCATAATTTATAAGAGAAAATTAGGATGGCGGCCCCAATGTTTAAAATAATTTAAATATGATGATACCAAAGTTCGTAAATTGCTTGCAAAAACCTCAAAGTTCCAAAACCGTTCAAGAATGATCATCGAATAAATATTAGTGGTTTTTATATTTTTCGCGTGAATAGTAAATATAACGAATGTTAGAATCAAATATAAATGATTTTGGAATATTAACTTTTGATAGAATGACATTTACAATTATTAAAAGTTAGGGGTGAACAACAACCATTATATCAATTTGGTGTTACATGTAATTTACAAAATTTAGTATATATTCTTTACATTATTTTAAATTTTGGCTACGAGTAACCACTCTAATTTATAATGTGCATTTTTGTAGGAGCAGTGGTGTGATTATTGGTGTTAGTGATGTGGATCCATCTAAATGGCCTTCTTCAAAGTGGAAGTCCTTGTTGGTGAGTATAGTCATATTCTGCTATTAGTATAAATTGTAGTGTGTCTTATTTATCATTTGCAGGTGAAATGGGATAGTATAAAAGGTAATCGTTTGGGTCGAGTTTCACCTTGGGAGATCGAACTTTCGGGGACTGTTTACGGGCATAGCTTGGGTACTAAACGAAGCCGCATTAGCTTCTTCCCTTCTACAAAACCAGATCCTCCAGGTTCCCAAGTGTTGAAAATTTCGTGTACATATTCGATTTTAACTTACAGATGAGAATGGAGTTTCAGATATTGTGGAGGCTTGTAAGGTCTTGCAAGGTCAAGAAATGGCGCAGATTGTGGGAGCTAACTGCTGCTATAATTCTGCGCATGGATTTTATCTGCGTAGTGAGAAACTTCAAAGGATGGATTCAAGAGGTAATTTGAGGCTGTTTGGATTTCCGGTGCTGGAAGAGGATGATTTGAACAAGATTAATAGCGTATGGGGAAGAAGGGCTTGAGTTTCAGCAATGTCAATCACCGACTATTTCCTTCATTTAACTCTTTCACTATCTATTTGTAATATTAATTAAATTTGGTTCCAAACTTTAATTTGGTATCAGTAATCCTCCTAGCTCCTACTAATGTTTTGGTAAATATAGTTCCAAAATTTATAAATTTTGTCCCCATATGTTAAAATTAATTCCCAAAATTTAATAATCAATTTTACTACATACATTAAATTTTGTGGATTGGATTTACCTAATTTTATTTAATATGGAGATTAGTTTTGTTAAAATCTCAAAATTTGAGAATTAATTTTGTTATTCAAAAATTTTAAGGGTTAAATTTACTAAAGTGAAGAAATTTTTGGGACAAAATTCGATAAATCATATAAACTTTAGGGACACCTTAAATGCTATTTGACGATTAAATATTATTGGCCGATGAATCTGTCAAAGCTCGGATAATGTTAAATGAAAAACTGGTAGTAACCCTTTATGAATGGATTTAATGATTACAAGTAATTAGTTTATGATTTTATTTAACCAATATTGGGCCAATTAGCTATTGATTGTATTGTGTTTTGGTTACTAGGTTTAGTGGTTTTAGTGAGTCTATCGATACTTATCGGTTGATTACGTTATTTAGTTTAGAAAATACAATAACAAATATCATTTATTAAAAAATTTTGGTCTATGTTTACTAAGCAAAATTATTTAATGATTGTAATACATGAAATATCATTTTCAATAAAAAATATTTTTTTGTTATGTCAAATAGATCAGTTTTTGTTTAATTTTTTTATAAAATTAATATAAACTCATATTGAATTTTACGGTATCAAAGTAAACTTAAATAAAACACAAAGTATCTAAACTAAAAACAAAAAAATATAAACCGATTAGATTGAATGATCCAATTAACCTATATAAATTATATAATGAAAGCATTGTGCACATGGAAGTCATACCGGTGGTATACCGTCCGGTATACCGGTCATACTGGTAAATATCGATCATAACCGGTATACTGATATTTCGATATATTATTGATATACAAATGATATATCATAAAAATCACTCGTACCGGTCGTGACCTGTATGAGCGGTACCGACCGATATAACTTCTTTGGTTGTGCAATGATGAGAAAATGGCGGACGTTATAGTAAAGAAATAAGGCTAAGGCTAGTGGGCGTATTATTTGTTACCCGTAAAAATATTTTACATAAACCTTTATTATCAAAAAATATAAAAATATATTATTTATTAATAAAGAATAATGTATTAATTAATTTTAGAGTTTTTATTCACATCCTCTATTTCCTTCTATTCTTTTTCTCTATCTTTTCGCATTTTGTACATTCAGCGCTCGGTTATCCCCCTTCTTTCTTCTCTACAAGATTCTAAATTGCCCTTTCGATTTTGCTTTGCTTCCGCTGAAATTTCCCGAGTTCCTCATCATCCTTTTTGCCGTTGATACTCTCAGTATTTTGACCAGTTTCGGTGTCAACTTATTTTCGGAAGTAGATTTTATTTGTTCAAATTTCTCGGCTCACTCAGCCTTCTTTTCTGATTTCGTCCGACCGTGAGTGTAGTTTAGTACTTTTTTCGTGCAATTCGGATTATAATTCAATTTTCTTATCGATTTGTTATTTATTCTCATTTTTCGGTTATCTTGATATTTTCATTGTTTTTTGTCTGGAGTATGAATGACTCAGCTTAAAGTTGTGTAGTTCTTCTGCTTATTTAGAGTTGTGATGGGTTGATTCAGCATCTGTGCTTCGAGTTATTCAAGAATTACTCTTTATTGTGNAAAAATTAACCTTTTGCGGAGGTCAGAGGCACAAACGTTGCAGGTTTGTCGGTTGCCATCGACAACCTAACCGAACACGAACCGACAGAGCTGTGGTTGCATACATATATTAAACAAGTATTTGGGGCATTTTTGTCCACATTGTGTACTCCTACATTAATAGTCCACTCACCATTGCAAGTCCAAGCTTGGATATCATCGGTTACGGGTAGGTCGAACCGAGCCCCAAACCAGGTCCCCTTGACAAATACGAGTTCATGTCCCCCGCCTGCAGTTAGTATTTCCAGTTTCAAGCAAGTGTGCTTCGCCGCCTTCCCCATGTCTCTTACCAACTCTTGCGAAAGTTAAATTCAGAGAAAGGCTTTGTCACCAGAAATAGAAGGAGAGGTGTGGAAATGAGAGGGAAGAGAAGCAGCAAGACGAAGGCAGGGGAAGAAGGGGTTGAGGACGGCCGGAACCGAGAGAGAAGATATGGAAAATCTGATAATTTGGATAGATGATTAATGACCAAAATACATAAGCGTTTTATGTTGTATTTTAAATCCTATTTAATTCTAATATTCAGAAAGCAAAAAATAACACAACGATTTTAGAGTGATATCCGATAACAATTTTTATCTTAGTATCAATCGTATCAGTAAACCCTGCAATATATTTCACTAATTAGCAAACTGTTGAAATGTTCTTCACATGGAAATTTCACATATAAATTAATCAAGAAACACACAATAACGCAATTAATTAAAATGCAAGATTAGTGTTTAGAGAATGCTCAGTTATTCCTATCAAATCGTAAATTTCAGTAATCACAGCCTCAAGAACCAACAAGATTTTACTCAATGTTGCCCTGCACACTAACAACCGGATTAGTAGATAATAAACAAAACCTAGTCAAGATTTAATGTTTTGTTCAAATATGTTCAAGAATATTCAGATATGTCTCACAATGACAGCAAACTCAACCCAAAGTTCAAGTTCAATCACGTATCAGATTAGAGCGAGTGTTCAAGTTCAACCAGTGAACAGAAACACTACCATAGTAGTTTTCATAGACGTTTCACGAGTAAGGCTCAGGGATATCAAAGAAGATAGTCACATAAACATGCAATATAACGTAGCAACCCTCTAGACGATAGAGAAGACTCAAGGAGATGAACCGTCACAGAATCACATAGTCGTTTAGGGTTACGCTCAATACGAAATAGTGAAGAGTGAATCATATTTATACTTCGGGCTAACCAACTTAAGTCTTTATCGTTAATGGGTCACCTGGCCCGATTACAGATGTTATCACAAAGCCCAATCGTAAGTGACTAATCAATCCATGTGTGATCAATATAACAAATGATCAATACCAACACTCTCCCCTTTGATGTTTGTAGATCGTAACTCATCCCTGCAACACCATCTGTAACACTCGAGATTTACTTCTCAAAGAGTTTCAATCTCACTCACACTTGAGAAAGATGGTGAACTCCCCCTTAATTCGAAAATGTATAGTTGGGGAAGGATGAACATAACCTTATTCTATGTAGGGATTTCTCCCCCTAAGTCCAGATGTGTAAGCTCCTCAAATGGGAGTACGTCAAACCTCGGGAATGAAGGTGGTTAGTAAATAGAGCAGAAATATCACACGAACATTCATATTGTATACTTCAGAAACAATTTTAAACTTAATTGAAGAGCGATGAACACAAAGTCACATTGATAATGTCACACATAATATGTAGCCTAAATTGACTCCATTAACAAGTATTCGGTCATTCATCAAACAGTAAAGAAAGAACCAAAACAGTTTAACGACACAACATTAAGCATAGAGCATTTCGTAATATAACAAACTGTGCAAACTCAAGTGGCTTAGTAAATATATCTATCCGCAATCTGATCACATGAAGGAACAAAGTTCACACTTATTGTTTTGTTTTCTACCAGTTCTCTAACAAAATAATGTCTAATTTCTATATGTTTACTCCTAGAGTAATAGACTAGATTTTTTGCCAGATTTATGGCACTAGTGTTATCACAATACACATGTACAGTCTCAATTAGAAGAGAATAATCAGATGATTGTGATTTCATCCACAAGATTTGAGTGCAACTATTAGAAAGTGACACATATTCAGCTTCAGTCGATGAGAGAGCGACTGTGTTTTGTTTCATAAATAACCATGACAAATAAGGTCCAAAAAAGTGACAAGAGCCACTAGTGCTTTTTCTATCAATTTTGCATTTATCATAATCAGCATCAGAATAAACAATAACTTTCAAATCATAAAATTTAGGGTAAAATAATCCAATATTAATAGTACCAATTAGATATCAAAAGATTCTTTTCATAGTATTTAAATGTGAAACTTTGGGATTAGATCGAAAGATACTTGTTCACAGCTTGAACAAGTATTAAATCATTTTTCACACACTTTATGAACAATGTTTTATCCACACATCCTTTCATATATCCACAAGAAATTAAGAATGAGCTTAGCCTTTCATACCAAGTTCTATGAACTTGTTTCAGACCGTATAAAGCTTTGTGTAGTTTAAACACATGATCATGTTTAGATAGATCAACAACTCCGACTGGCTGTTTAACAAAAATATTTTCAGATATATAACCATTCAAAAACGATGTTTTAACATCCATTTGAAACAATTTAAAACATTTATAAGCTGAAAATACACGTAGCATTCGAATTGATTCCATTCTTGCTACAATGGCATATGTTTCACCATAATCTATACCTTCTTCTTAACTATAACCCTGAGCTACTAACATAGCTTTATTTTTAACTATGTGTTCCATGCTCATCTAAATATTCCATTTAACTTTGTTTTTAACTATTTGTTTTTAACTTATTTCTAAATATCCATTTAGTACCTATTATAGTTTGATTATTCGAAGAAGGAACTAACTCTCAAACTTTGTTTTTCTTAAACGGTAACAATTCCTCTTGCATAGCATTAATCCAATTAGCATCACAAAGAGCATCTTTGACACATTTAGATTCACTTAATGAAATAAAAGTATGTAATTCACAAAAGGTATTAAATGATCTACGCGTACAAATAGATTCATTCACATCCCCTAGAATACTAGATTTATCAAGACACTTGGGCATATTGGGAATGTAAGCAGGTTTAGGTGCTAAAACAGGTTCATGTATTTGTTCAATTAGTGTTAATTCGTTGATTTTAAGGTTTGAATTTTTTTCTTCATTAGATAGAGTAAATTGTTCACACTCACTATCAGATTCTAATTTATTTTCAATTTGGTCAATATCAGAGTTTTTTGAAGTTTCATCAAAGAATTTTACATCATATTACTGTTTCAATTGATTCTATTACTGTTTTTTGTTCTTTTAGGAACATCCTAAATGCTTTTCTACTAGATGAATATCCTAGAAAGACACATTCACTACTCTTGCTGTCAAATTTTCCTAAGTTGATTCTTATTATTTGAACAAAACATTTACACCCAAATACATGTAAGTATGCAACATTTGGGGTTTTTTCGAAGAAAAGTTCATAAGGAGTTTTCTTAAGTATATCTCTAATAGACACTCTATTTATTACATGACATGCCGAATTTACACATTCTGCCCAAAGGTATTTAGGGGTTTTATGTTCTATTAGCATTGACCTAGCCCAATCTCTTAAGTATTCTGTTTTTATTTTTCTATTAGCATTGACCTAGCCTCTAATACGGTATACCCGTATTTATTTTTATTTTTTTTCAGGTTGACCCAGATACCCGGTACCGATCGAAATACCAGTATTGCCCAGTTTTGACTAGGGGTGTGCGTGAAAATCCAATGATCCGAAAAACCGAGGTAACCAAACCGATTTTTCGGTTATCCGAACTGCAAATACTTAATCGGATCAGATCGGATGCAGTTTCGGGTTGGGTACTGTTTTTAAAAATTCATATATGATATGATATTTATATTATATTATATTATATTATATTTTTAAATTTTCTAAAATTCAAACGTTATATATGATAATATTTTTTTTTCTTATTATAAATATTTGTTTTCCTTTAATATGATTTTTTTATATTTTATTATTATTTTTGAGAAATAACCGATATGAAAGAATATCAAGTAATCAATATCGGAGATTGATTTTTGAAATAAATATTACGATATCCGCAAATCGATCCGTAAATCGATCCGCAATCCGATCCACTATTATAGATCGGTTTCGGATAATGATTTTTCTAATTGGATCAAAAAAATGATAATCGGATCGGTTACCCGACCCACACACACCCCTAATACCACCGATATATGTTTTTTATTATTTAAAAAAATAAACAAAAAATATTTTTTTCCGGGTTGAACCGGATACCCGGTACCATTCGAAATACCAATACTGCCCCGTTTTGGCCGTACAACATTGGCTTCAACATCATCCCTCTATAAGATAACATTATATGAACCTATAGCGTTAATTTTAAAAGGAATAGGGCAAACCACTAATGAGTCATTCTTCCAAGTTTATTTTTTTGTATTATCTTTGCAAATTAAATGCTGATTAGTGGTTTGCTCTAACTTTTCCTTTTAAAATAAACGCTATAAGTTCATATAACATCATCTTATAATGTTAAAACTATGACACATTTTTAAATACAAACTTAGATCAACAACCTAACAATGTGAGTGTGATTGTCCTTTGCTTTTATGGATTTTAACTTCAATAAAATGTATTCCAACAATGACATTTTGTTAAGCTAACCTGGATTATAAATGTCGCAAACCGACGACCAAGTCTTCCTAGTCATATCTGGAGAAAAACAAACTGTTAAACTGAGAAAAGAGATGTTTTAGTAAAACAAGGACATCAGCCAGTGTTTTGAAAAGCATTAAGCAGTTTCAAAAATGCACAGTAGTCACTATTCGCTATAGACAAAAAGCCCAGTTTTTTTGCATTTCGAAAGCAATGCAAACCTGTGTTAGTTTACACATTGGATTTGAGATGAAAATGTCACACATTCCCATCATAATCTCGGGCAGTCTCTATCATTTTGACAAGGTTGTTTCATGGAAGGTAAAAATGAGTTGTGAAAAGCATTAACCACTTCGATAGCAATTTGGCATTGGAGTGTTGTTATTTTACTGCTCATTAACGGGGATAAAAGCAAACATGTTTACATTATCTAACCTTGTGTCAAGGATTGTGCACGCAGGAGAGTAATGAGTTTGTCTATAAGACCAGAAACATTGTCAGGTCAAACAATCCTGCAAAATAAAATACTAACTTGTATGTACATCAAATAAGTTTTTACATCATTTACTCATACCAAAAATTATTTCAAACTTACAAAATATGAGATTCCACATTGTAGAAACAACTCTCAGCCTCAAAAAGGCCCTACGAAACATACAATCCACCACAATTTATCATACAGTATAATAAATTTCCAAAATAAATGCATAAATTGATAACATCTATAAGCTAAGTATGGACAAGAATGATACTTCATGAAGGGAATGCCTTAATCCATCAAAATTCATAAAGTTGCAAAAATAACTACCGACATGTGAAGTAGCGATACTGTTCATCATCTGATGAATATAATTCATCAAACCCTATTGATTTATCTACAACCCTAAATCAAAGCATATAGATAGGTTAAGGAAAATTATTACCAAGGGATATTCGGGAAAGTAAAAATGATAATATAATAATACTAAGCATGGTGACATCACCAGTGCACATACGTGGACTTACCATTCTATGCAAAATAACAAAAATCATGATGCAAAAGTTTAAGAACCATTATTATGACTGATAAATTTATTTGTAAAAAATGACAAAAGGCCCAATAAAACAGATCTAAGCTCAATGAGTGTGAAATAAGAACTAAGCTTCATGCCAATAAATTAAAAACATGTGGAGCACGAACACACATCTAATTATAGAAGGGCAATGTCATGGTGAGACTTCGCTGCAATGTCAAGCAACTCTTAAATTTCAAACCAGAAGGCAGATAGAAAAATAGATGAGATAAAAAAAGAACATTTAAAATTGATAACCTTGAGATCACGTGAGGCAACTCAGACTCTTAGTAAAGCTCAAATTCAGAATTCAAGGAAGAGCTGCACCAAAAGGCTAATTAGTTGGGCAAAGATACTCAAGGCAAATTTTGGCACAATCAAGTAGTCATAACTTACATAACATCACCATCAATAACATTTAAATTTTGGAAATCGATGCTATATTGCCAGAAAGCTGGAAAGCATCAAAGTTACAATATGGGTGTGACACTCAAACTAAAATCATTAAATAAAACTTATTAGATTAACAATGAACAGGACAGAAACTGAAACTCTTATCATAGAAAACTAAATCATTTAAATCATAACTAGCACTATTAATTCAACGATATTACTAAAAACATTACCGAACACTTGAAATAACAGCATCAGACTTTTATTCACCAGAACAATTCACATATCTCGTTTAGAGAGTGAATCTTGGAAAGGGATGTTACATTGCAAAAAACAAGTCAACAAACCCTCTATACATATTACTTACCTTTAGTCCCACTGAAAATTATGAATGTTGTTTATTATTGTAATCATTGCAAGCAGTTGAAGAAGAGTTGATATTGTTGTTGTAAAATCTTGCAGTTTCACATTTAGCATCACATTAATGCTGAATGAAGTAAGAAAAATAAGGGGATTCTTGGGAAAAAAAACGTTAAAAGTATTCCTGTGGTAGAATGCACTGCAACTACAAGCTCAAACATAAACATATTAGTCTGAATAGTCAAATTCAGGAAAGAAAAATTTTGTTCATTAAGTTTGAAAGTTTTGAAAAGCATTAAGCAGTTTCAATGTTAATGTGTAATCAAGAAACACATCCCTTTAAATATGACTCAAGGTTAATATGTAATCAAGAAACACATCCCTTTATACATGACTCAGGGTTAATATGTAATCCAGAAACACATCCCTTTAGTCATGACTAGAGGTTAATATGTGATCAAGAAGCACATCCCTATAGACATTCCTAAGGTTAATATGCAATCAAGAAACACATCCCTTTAGACATGACTCAAGGTTAATATGTAATCGAGAAGCACATCCCTTTAATCATGACTTGAGGTTAATATGTAATCATGAAGCACATTCCTTTAGAAATTCCTAAGGTTAATATGCAATCAAGAAAAACATCCCTTTAGACAAGACTCAAGGTCAATATGTTATCGAGAACTAAATCAATTTAGGCATGACTTGAGATTAATATGTAATCAAGAAACACATCCCTTTAGACATGACTCAAGGTTAATATGTAATCGAGAAGCATATCCCTTTAATCATGACTTGAGGTTAATATGTAATCATGAAGCACATCCCTTTAGAAATTCATAATGTTAATATGCAATCAAGAAACACATCCCTTTAGACATGACTCAAGGTTAATATGTAATCAAGAAACACATCCCTTTAGACATGATTCAAGGTCAATATTTTATCGACAAGCACATCCCTTTAGGCATGACTTGAGGTTAATATGTAATCAAGAAACACATCCCTTTAGACATTCCAAAGGTTAATATGCAATCAAGAAACACATCCCTTTAGACAAGACTCAAGGTCAATATGTTATCAAGAACTACATCCCTTTAGGCATGACTTGAGGTTAATATGTAATCAAGAAACACATCCCTTTAGACATGACTCAAGGTTAATATGTAATCGAGAAGCACTTCCCTTTAATCATGACTTGAGGTTAATATGTAATCATGAAGCCATCCCTTTAGACATGATAAGGTTAATATGTAATCAAGAAACACATCCCTTTAGACATGACTCAAGGTTAATATGTAATCAAGAAACACATCCCTTTAGACATGACTCAAGGTTAATTGTAATCGAGAACCACATCCCTTTAATCATGACTTGAGGTTAATATGTAATCATGAAGCACATCCCTTTAGACATTCCAAAGGTTAATATGCAATCAAGAAACACATCCCTTTAGACAAGACTCAAGGTTAATATGTAATCAAGAAACACATCCCTTTAGACATGATTCAAGGTCAATATGTAATCGAGAACCACATCCCTTTAGTCATGACTCAAGGTTAATATGTAATCAGAACCACATCCCTTTAATCATGACTTGAGNGGGTTGTTGAGGTTTGGCAAAAGAATGCATCGAAGAAGGATATCTTAGCTTTGTATGAGAAGCACATCCTCAACAAGTGAGATTAATTACTTAAACTATGGTGTTTTTCGCTGTGATATTATTGAGGTTTGTATTTAGATGAACTGTGTGTGGGACGATGGTTTTTGTTCTCTAGGATGATAACATGTTGTGCTACTTGAATTTGATTCTTCCTTCCCTTTGCCATTGACTCAAATTCATGCATTCTCAAATGTGCACTCCTTTGATTTGCTCGGTAAGGCCAAACCTTGCTCTAAATGAACTAGGGATGGCAACAAAACATGATTTGCTCGGTAAGGCCGACAAGATTGTCGGCACGAGAACGAAATTGCAAAGGATTGACGGTGAGCAGTACGGCATGTTTTGCGCCATTTTCTGAGTAAAAAAAAAGCGTATGTTTTATAACCATTTATGGGTCCAAAAAATTAACCTTTTGCGGAGGTCAGAGGCACAAACGTTGCAGGTTTGTCGGTTGCCATCGACAACCTAACCGAACACGAACCGACAGAGCTGTGGTTGCATACATATATTAAACAAGTATTTGGGGCATTTTTGTCCACATTGTGTACTCCTACATTAATAGTCCACTCACCATTGCAAGTCCAAGCTTGGATATCATCGGTTACGGGTAGGTCGAACCGAGCCCCAAACCAGGTCCCCTTGACAAATACGAGTTCATGTCCCCCGCCTGCAGTTAGTATTTCCAGTTTCAAGCAAGTGTGCTTCGCCGCCTTCCCCATGTCTCTTACCAGCTCTTGCGAAAGTTAAATTCAGAGAAAGGCTTTGTCACGAGAAATAGAAGGAGAGGTGTAGAAATGAGAGGGAAGAGAAGCATCAAGATGAAGGCAGGGGAAGAAGGGGTAGAGGACGGCCGGAACCGAGAGAGAAGATATGGAAAATCTGATAATTTGGATAGATGATTAATGACCAAAATACATAAGCGTTTTATGTTGTATTTTAAATCCTATTTAATTCTAATATTTAGAAAGCAAAAAATAACACAAGGATTTTAAAGTGGTATCCGATCACGATTCTTATCTTAGTATCAATCGTATCAGTATTCAACTAATTACCCTGCAATATATTTCACTAATTAGCAAACTGTTGAAATGTTCTTCACACGGAAATTTCACATATAAATTAATCAAGAAACACACAATAACGCAATTAATTAAAATGCAAGATTTAGGGTTTAGAGAATGTTCAGTTATTCCCATCAAACCGTAAATTTCAGTAATCACAGTCTCAAGAACCAACAAGATTTTACTCAATGTTGCCCTGCACACTAACAACCGGATTAGTAGATAAGAAACAAAACCTAGTCAAGATTTACCGTTTTGTTCAAATATGTTCAAGAATATTCATATATGTCTCACAATGACAGCAAACTCAACCCAAAGTTCAAGTTCAGCCACATATCAGATTAGAGCAAGTGTTCAAGTTCAACCAGTGAACAGAAACACTACCGTAGTAGTTTTCATAGAGGTTTCACGAGTAAGGCTCATGGATATCAAAGAAGATAGTCACATAAACATGCAATATAACGTAGCAACCCTCTAGACGATAGAGAAGACTCAAGGAGATGAACCGTCACAGAATCACACAGTCGTTTAGGGTTACGCTCAATACGAAATAGTGAAGAGTGAATCATATTTATACTTCGGGCTAACCGACTTAAGTCTTTATCGTTAATGGGTTACCTGGCCCGATTACAGATGTTATCACAAAGCCCAATCGTAAGTGATTAATCAATCCATGTGTGATCGATATAGCAAATGATCAATACCAGCACTCTCCCCCTTGATGTTTGTAGATCGTAACTCATCCCTGCAACACCATCTGTAACACCCGAGATTTACTTCTCAAAGAGTTTCAATCTCACTCACACTTGAGAAGATGGTGAACTCCCCCTTAATTCGAAAAGGTATAGTTGGGGAAGGATGAACATAACCTTATTCTATGTAGAAATTTCTCCCCCTAAGTCCAGATGTGTAAGCTCCTCAAATGGGAGTACGTCAAACCCCGGGAATGAAGGTGGTTAGTAAATAGAGCAGAAATATCACACGAACATTCATATTGTATACTTCATAAACAATTTTAAACTTAATTGAAGAGCGATGAACACAAAGTCACATTGATAATGTCACACATAATATGCAGCCTAAATTGAGACTCCATTAACAAGTATTCGGTCATTTCAACGAAGGTAACCATCAGATAGTATAGGTATCACATTAAGCCATTCCACATTTCAATCATATAACGCATATATGAAAACATGAGCAAGTTTCATCACTCATTCATCAAACAGTAAAGAAGAAACCAAAACAGTTTAACGACACAACATTAAGCTTAGAGCATTTCGTAATATAACAAACTGTGCAAACTCAAGTGGCTTAGTAAATATATCTATCCGTAATCTGATCACATGAAGGAACAAAGTTCACACTTATTGTTTTGTTTTCTACCAGTTCTCTAACAAAATAATGTCTAATTTCTATATGCTTACTCCTAGAGTAATAGACTAGATTTTTTGCCAGATTTATAGCACTAGTGTTATCACAATACACATGTACAGTCTCAATTAGAAGAGAATAATAAGATAATTGTGATTTCATCCATAAGATTTGAGTGCAACTATTAAAAAGTGATACATATTCAGCTTCAGTCGATGAGAGAGCGACTGTGTTTTGTTTCATAAATAACCATGACACTAAATAAGGTCCAAAAAAGTGACAAGAGCCACTAGTGCTTTTTCTATCAATTTTGTATCTATCATAATCAGCATCAGAATAAACAGTAACTTTCAAATCATAAAATTTAGGGTAAAATAATCCAATATTAATAGTACCAATTAGATATCAAAAGATTCTTTTCATAGTATTTAAATGTGAAACTTTGAGATTAGATCGAAAGATACTTGTTCACAGCTTGAACAAGTATTAAATCATTTTTCACACACTTTATGAACAATGTTTTATCCACACATCCTTTCATATATCCACAAGAAATTAAGAATGAACTTAGCCTTTCATACCAAGTTCTATGAACTTGTTTCAGACCGTATAAAGCTTTGTGTAGTTTAAACACATGATCATGTTTAGATAGATCAACAACTCCGACTGGCTGTTTAACAAAAATATTTTCAGATATATAACCATTCAAAAACGATGTTTTAACATCCATTTGAAACAATTTAAAACCTTTATAAGCTGAAAATACACATAGCATTCGAATTGATTTCATTCTTGCTACAATGGCAAATGTTTCACCATAATCTATACATTCTTCTTAACTATAACCCTGAGCTACTAACATAGCTTTGTTTTTAACTATGTGTTCCATGCTCATATAAATATTCCATTTAACTTTGTTTTTAACTATTTGTTTTTAACTTTATATCCATTACCTATTATAGTTTGATTATTCGAAGGAGGAACTAACTCTCAAACTTTGTTTTTCTTAAACAGTAACAATTCCTCTTACATAGCATTAATCCAATTAGCATCACAAAGAACATCTTTGACACATTTAGGTTCACTTAATGAAAAAAAGTATGTAATTCACAAAAGGTATTAAATGATCTACGCATACAAATAGATTCATTCACATCCCCTAGAATACTAGATTTATCAAGACACTTGGGCATATTGGGCATGTAAGCAGGTTTAGGTGCTAAAACAGGTTCATATATTTGTTCAATTACTGTTAATTCGTTGATTTTAAGGTTTGAATTTTTTCTTTATTAGATAGAGTAAACTGTTCACACTCACTATCAGATTCTGATTTATTTTGAAGTTTCATCAAAGAATTTTACATCCTATTACTGTTTCAATTGATTCTATTACCACTTTTTGTTGTTTTAGGAACATCCTAAATGCTTTTCTACTAGATGAATATCCTACAAAAATACATTCACTACTCTTGCTGTCAAATTTTTTTAAGTTGATTCTTGTCATTTGAACAAAACATTTACACCTAAATACATGTAAGTATGCAACATTTGGGATTTTTTCGAAGAAAAGTTCATAAGGAGTTTTCTTAAATATATCTCTAATAGACACTTTATTACATGACATGCTGAATTTACACATTTTGCCCAAAGGTATTTAGGGGTTTTATGTTCTATTAGCATTGACCTAGCCCAATCTCTTAAGTATTCTGTTTTTATTTTTCTATTAGCATTGACCTAGACTCTAATACGGTATACCCGTATTTTTTTATTTTTTTTAAAAATCATTTTTAAAAAATGTTGTTTAAAAAATTAAACAAAAAATATTTTTTTTTCAGGTTGACCCAGATACCCGGTACCGATCGAAATACCAGTATTGCCCAATTTTGACTAGGGGTGTGCGTGAAAATCCAATGATCCGAAAAACCGAGGTAACCAAACCGATTTTTCGGTTATCCGAACTGCAAATACTTAATCAGATCAGATCGGATGCAGTTTCAGGTTGGATACTGTTTTTAAAAATTCATATATGATATAATATTTATATTATATTATATTATTTTTTCTAATTTTGAAAAATTCAAACGTTATATATAATAATATTATTTTTTCTTATTATAAATATTTGTTTTTCCTTTAATATGAGTTTTTTATATTTTATTCTTATTTTTTAAAAATAACCTATATGAAAGACTATCAAGTAATCAATATCGGAGATTGATTTTTGAAATAAATATTAGGATATCCGCAAATCGATCCGTAAATCGATCCGCAATCCGATCCACTATTACAGATCGGTTTCGGATAATGATTTTTCTGATTGGATCAAAAAAATGATGATCGGATCGGTTACCCGACCCACGCACACCCCTAATGCCACCGATATATGTTTTTTTATTTAAAAAAATAAACAAAAAATATTTTTTTCCGAGTTGAACCGGATACCCGGTACCATTCGAAATACCAATACTGCCCCGTTTTGGCCGTACAACATTGGTTTCAACATCATCCCTCTAAAAGATAACATTATATGAACCTATAGCGTTAATTTTAAAAGGAATAGGTAAAAATAAACGCTAGAAGTCATTCCTCCAAGTTTATTTTTTTGTATTATCTTTGCAAATTAAATGCTGATTAGTGGTTTGCACTAACTTTTCCTTTAAAAATAAACGCTATAAGTTCATATAACATCATCTTATAATGTTAAAACTATGACACATTTTTAAATACAAACTTAGATCAACAACCTAACAATGTGAGTGTGATTGTCCTTTGCTTTTATGGATTTTAACTTCAATAAAATGTATTCCAACAATGATATTTTGTTAAGCTAACCTGGATTATAAATGTCGCAAACCGACGACCAAGTCTTCCTAGTCATATCTGGAGAAAAACAAACTGTTAAACTGAGAAAAGAGATGTTTTAGTAAAACCAGGAACATCAGCCAGTGTTATGAAAAGCATTAAGCAGTTTCAAAAATGCACAGTGGTCACTATTCGCTAGACAAAAAGCCCAGTATTTTTCGCATTTCGAAAGCAATGCAAACCTGTGTTAGTTTACACATTGGATTTGAGATGAAATTGTCACACATTCCCATCATAATCTCGGGCAGTCTCTATAATTTTGACAAGGTTGTTTCATGGAAGGTAAAAATGAGTTGTGAAAAGCATTAACCACTTCGATAGCAATTTGGCATTGGAGTGTTGTTATTTTACTGCTCATTAACGGGGATAAAAGCAAACATGTTTACATTGTCTAACCTTGTGGCAAGGATTGTGCACGCAGGAGAGTAATGAGTTTGTCTATAAGACCAGAAACACTGTCAGGTAAAACAATCCTGCAAAATAAAATACTAACTTGTATGTACATCAAATAAGTTTTTACATCATTTACTCATACCAAAAATTATTTCAAACTTACAAAATATGAGATTCCACATTGTAGAAACAACTCTCGGGCTCAAAAAGGCCCTACGAAACATACAATCCACCACAGTTTATCATACAGTATAATAAATTTCCAAAATAAATGCATAAATTGATAACATCTATAAGCTAAGTATGGACAAGAATGATGCTTCATGAAGGGAATGCCTTAATGCATCAGAATTCATAAAGTTGCAAAAAATAACTACCGACATGTGATGTAGCGATAGTGTTCATCATCGGATGAATATAATTCATCAAAGCCTATTGATTTATCTACAACCCTAAATCAAAGCATATAGATAGGTTAAGGAAAATTATTACCAAGGGATATTCGGGAAAGTAAAAATGATAATATAATAACACTAAGCATGGTGACATCACCAGTGCACATACGTGGACTTACCATTCTATGCAAAATAACAAAAATCATGATGCAAAAGTTTAAGAACCATTATTATGACTGATAAATTTATTTGGAAAAAATGACAAAAAGCCCAATAAAACAGATCAAAGCTCAATGAGTGTGAAATAAGAACTAAGCTTCATGCCAATAAATTAAAAACATGTGGAGCACGAACACACATCTAATTATAGAAGGGCAATGTCATGGTGAGACTTCGCTGCAATGTCAAGCAACTCTTAAATTTCAAACCAGAAGGCAGATAGAAAAATAGATGAGATAAAAAAAGAACATTTAAAATTGATAACCTTGAGATCACGTGAGGCAACTCAGACTCTTAGTAAAGCTCAAATTCAGAATTCAAGGAAGTGCTGCACCAAAAGGCTAATTAGTTGGGCAAAGATATTCAAGGCAAATTTTGGCACAATCAAGTAGTCATAACTTACATAACATCACCATCAATAACATTTAAATTTTGGAAATCAATGCTATATTGCCAGAAAGCTGGAAAGTATCAAAGTTACAATAGTGGTGTGACACGCAAACTAAAATCATTAAATAAAACTTATTAGATTAACAATGAACAGGACAGAAACTGAAACTCTTATCATAGAAAACTAAATCATTTAAATCATAACTAGCACTATTAATTCAACGATATTACTAAAAACATTACCGAACACTTGAAATAACAGCATCGGACTTTTATTCACCAGAACAATTCACATCTCTCGTTTAGAGAGTGAATCTTGGAAAGGGATGTTACATTGCAAAAAACAAGTCAACAAACCCTCTATACATATTATTTACCTTTAGTCCCACTGAAAATTATGAATGTTGTTTATTATTGTAATCATTGCAAGCAGTTGAAGAAGAGTTGATATTGTTGTTGTAAAATCTTGCAGTTTCACATTTAGCATCACATTAATGCTGAATGAAGCAAGAAAAATAAGGGGATTCTTGGGGAAAAAAAACGTCAAAAGTATTCCTGTGGTAGTATGCACTGCAACTACAAGCTCAAACATAAACATATTAGTCTGAATAGTCAAATTCAGGAAAGAAAAATTTTGTTCATTAAGTTTNCCTCAAAAAGGCCCTACGAAACATACAATCCACCACAATTTATCATACAGTATAATAAATTTCCAAAATAAATGCATAAATTGATAACATCTATAAGCTAAGTATGGACAAGAATGATGCTTCATGAAGGGAATGCCTTAATGCATCAATATTCATAAAGTTGCAAAAAATAACTACCGACATGTGATGTAGCGATAGTGTTCATCATCTGATGAATATAATTCATCAAACCCTATTGATTTATCTACAACCCTAAATCAAAGCATATAGATAGGTTAAGGAAAATTATTACCAAGGGATATTCGGGAAAGTAAAAATGATAATATAATAATACTAAGCATGGTGACATCACCAGTGCACATACGTGGACTTACCATTCTATGCAAAATAACAAAAATCATGATGCAAAAGTTTAAGAACCATTATTATGACTGATAAATTTATTCCGAAAAAGTGACAAAAAGCCCAATAAAACATATCAAAGCTCAATGAGTGTGAAATAAGAACTAAGCTTCATGCCAATAAATTAAAAACATGTGGAGCACGAACACACGTCTAATTATAGAGGGCAATGTCATGGTGAGACTTCGCTGCAATGTCAAGCAACTCTTAAATTTCAAACCAGAAGGCAGATAGAAAAATAGATGAGATAAAAAAAGAACATTTAAAATTGATAACCTTGAGATCACATGAGGCAACCCAGACGCTTAGTAAAGCTCAAATTCAGAATTCAAGGAAGAGCTGCACCAAAAGGCTAATTAGTTGGGCAAAGATATTCAAGGCAAATTTTGGCACAATCAAGTAGTCATAACTTACATAACATCACCATCAATAACACTTAAATTTTGGAAATCAATGCTATATTGCCAGAAAGCCGGAAAGTATCAAAGTTACAATATGGGTGTGACACGCAAACTAAAATCATTAAATAAAACTTGTTAAATTAACAATGAACAGGACAGAAACTGAAACTCTTATCATAGAAAACTAAATCATTTAAATCATAACTAGCACTATTAATTCAACGATATTACTAAAACATTACCGAACACTTGAAATAACAGCATCAGACTTTTATTCACCAGAACAATTCACATCTCTCGTTTAGAGAGTGAATCTTGGAAAGGGATGTCACATTGCAAAAAACAAGTCAACAAACCCTCTATACATATTATTTACCTTTAGTCCCACTGAAAATTATGAATGTTGTTTATTATTGTAATCATTGCAAGCAGTTGAAGAAGAGTTGATATTGTTGTTGTAAAATCTTGCAGTTTCACATTTAGCATCACATTAATGCTGAATGAAGTAAGAAAAATAAGGGGATTCTTGGGAAAAAAAACGTCAAAAGTATTCCTGTGGTAGTATGCACTGCAACTACAAGCTCAAACATAAACATTATAGTCTGAATAGTCAAATTCTGGAAAAAAAAATTTAGTTCATTAAGTTTTGAAAGTCTTGAAAAGCATTAAGCAGTTTCAATGTTAATGTGTATTCAAGAAACACATCCCTTTAAATATGACTCAAGGTTAATATGTAATCAAGAAACACATCCCTTTAGACATGACTCAAAGTTAATATGTAATCGAGAAGCGCATCCTTTTAATCATGACTTGAGGTTAATATGTAATCATGAAGCACATCCCTTTAGACATTCCTAAGGTTAATATGCAATCAAGAAACACATCCCTTTAGACAAGACTCAAGGTTAATATGTAATCAAGAAACACATCCTTTAAGACATGATTCAAGGTCAATATGTTATCGAGAACCACATCCCTTTAGGCATGACTTGAGGTTAATATGTAATCAAGAAACACATACCTTTAGACATGACTCAAGGTTAATATGTAATCGAGAAGCACATCCCTTTAATCATGACGTGAGGTTAATATTTAATCATGAAGCACATCCCTTTAGACATTCCTAAGGTTAATATGCAATCAAGAAACACATCCCTTTAGACAAAACTCAAGGTTAATATGTAATCAAGAAACACATCCCTTTAGACATGATTCAAGGTCAATATGTTATCGACAAGCACATCCCTATAGGCATGACTTGAGGTTAATATGTAATCCAGAAACACATCTCTTTAGTCATGACTAGAGGTTAATATGTGATCAAGAAGCACATCCCTTTAGACATGGCTCAAGGTTAATATGTAATCAAGAAACACATCCGTTTAAACATGACTCAAGGTTAATATGTAATCTAGAAACACATTCCTTGAAATCCAAACTCGTACCATGAGAAAGTGATTTAATACATGAAAATTGGTTTAAATTATCTCTAATGCAAAAAGAGACAAATTGGAAATCAAGATCACAAAAATTTATCCAAGCACAAAGCATTTAAATTCATAAAGTAATATGCCAATGTGCATAATGGGCTTTCAAATTACTGAATGGGAACTAGAGAAAAATTTCAAATTTTCATCTTGCAATCCAAACTTCGAAGATGGGCAAGTGAAATGAAAAATGAAATTCAGTTTAAAATTATTTCCAATGGAAAACAAAAACTAAGGGGATCAATAATTCAAATTTCCATCGTCAAATCAAAACACATCCCTTTAGCATGATTCAAGGTCAATATGTTATCGAGAACCACATCCCTTTAGGCATGACTTGAGGTTAATATGAAATTAATAAACACATCCCTTTAGACGTGACTCAAGGTTAATATGTAATCGAGAAGCACATCCCTTTAATCATGACTTGAGGTTAATATGTAATCATGAAGCACATCCCTTTAGACATTCCTAAGGTTAATATGCAATCAAGAAACACATCCCTTTAGACAAGACTCAAGGTTAATATGCAATCAAGAAACACATCCCTTTAGACATGATTCAAGGTCAATATGTTATCGAGAACCACATCCCTTTAGACATGATTCAAGGTCAATATGTTATCGAGAAGCACATCCCTTTAATCATGACTTGAGGTTAATATGTAATCATGAAGCACATCCCTTTAGACATTCCTAAGGTTAATATGCAATCAAGAAACACATCCCTTTAGACAAGACTCAAGGTTAATATGCAATCAAGAAACACATCCCTTTAGACATGATTCAAGGTCAATATGTTATCGAGAACCACATCCCTTTAGGCATGACTTGAGGTGAATATATAATCAATAAACACATCCCTTAAGACACAACTAAAAGTTAATATGTAATCGAGAAGCACATTCCTTTAATCATGACTTGAGGTTAATATGTAATCATGAAGCACATCCCTTTAGACATTCCTAAGGTTAATATGCAATCAAGAAACACATCCCTTTAGACAAGACTCAAGGTTAATATGCAATCAAGAAACACATCCCTTTAGACATGATTCAAGGTCAATATGTTATCGAGAACCACATCCCTTTAGGCATGACTTGAGGTGAATATATAATCAATAAACACATCCCTTTAGACATGACTCAAGGTTAATATGTAATCAAGAAACACATCCCTTTAGACATGATTCAAGGTCAATATGTTATCGAGAAGCACATTCCTTTAATCATGACTTGAGGTTAATATGTAATCATGAAGCACATCCCTTTAGACATTCCTAAGGTTAATATGCAATCAAGAAACACATCCCTTTAGACAAGACTCAAGGTTAATATGTAATCAAGAAACACATCCCTTTAGACATGATTCAAGGTCAATATGTTATCGAGAACCACATCCCTTTAGTCATGACTTGAGGTTAATATGCAATCAAGAAACACATCCCTTTAGACAAGACTCAAGGTTAATATGTAATCAAGAAACACATCCCTTTAGACATGATTCAAGGTCAATATGTTATCGAGAACCACATCCCTTTAGGCATGACTTGAGGTTAATATGTAATCCAGAAACACATCCCTTTTGTCATGACTAGAGGTTAATATGTGATCAACAAGCACATCCCTTTAGACATTCCTAAGGTTAATATGCAATCAAGAAACACATCCCTTTAGACAAGACTCAAGGTTAATATGTAATCAAGAAACACATCCCTTTCTACATGACTCAATGTAAATATGTAATCAAAAAGCACATCCCTTTAATCATGACTTGAGGTTAATACGTAATCATAAAGCACATCCCTTTAGACATTCCAAAGGATAATATGCAATCAAGAAACACATCCCTTTAGACAAGACTCAAGGTTAAAATGCAATCAAGAAACACATCCCTTTAGACATGATTCAAGGTCAATATGTTATCGAGAAGCACATCCCTTTAATCATGACTTGAGGTTAATATGTAATCATGAAGCACATCCCTTTAGACAAGACTCAAGGTCAATATGATATCGAGAACCACAACTCTTTAGGCATGACTTGTAGTTAATATGTAATTAATAAACACATCCCTTAAGACATGACTCAAAGTTAATATGTAATCGAGAAGCACATCCCTTTAATCATGACTTGAGGTTAATATGTAATCATGAAGCACATCCCTTTAGACATTCCTAAGGTTAATATGCAATCAAGAAACACATCCCTTTAGACAAGACTCAAGGTTAATATGCAATCAAGAAACACATCCCTTTAGACATGATTCAAGGTCAATATGTTATCGAGAACCACATCCCTTTAGGCATGACTTGAGGTGAATATATAATCAATAAACACATCCCTTTAGACACAACTAAAAGTTAATATGTAATCGAGAAGCACATCCCTTTAATGATGACTTGACGTTAATATGTAATCATAAAGCACATCCCTCTAGACACTCCTAAGGTAATATGCAATCAAGAAACACATCCCTTTAGACAAGACTCAAGGTTAATATGTAATCAAGAAACACATCCCTTTAGACATGATTCAAGGTTAATATGTAATCGAGAAGCACATCCCTTTAGACATGATTCAAGGTCAATATGTTATCGAGAACCACATCCCTTTAGGCATGACTTGAGGTTAATATGTATTCCAGAAACACACCCCTTTAGTCATGACTAGAGGTTAATATGTGATCAAGAAGCACATCCCTTTAGACATTCCTAAGGTTAATATGCAATCAAGAAACACATCCCTTTAGACAAGACTCAAGGTTAATATGTAATCAAGAAACATATCCCTTTCGACATGACTTGAGGTTAATATGTAATCAAGAAACACACCCCTTTAGTCATGACTAGAGGTTAATATGTGATCAAGAAGCACATCCCTTTAGACATTCCTAAGGTTAATATGCAATCAAGAATCACATCCCTTTAGACAAGACTCAAGGTTAATATGTAATCAATAAACATATCCCTTTCGACATGACTCAAGGTAAATATGTAATCAAGAAGCACATCCCTTTAATCATGACTTGAGGTTAATACGTAATCCTAAAGCACATCCCTTTAGACATTCCAAAGGATAATATGCAATCAAGAAACACATCCCTTTAGACAAGACTCAAGGTTAATATGNGAGGCACCCAATAATGGCACTAGACAATTCCAAATGGCATGCAACCCTTTCTTCGGCTCTGAAACCTAATGAATAGAGCAATATAAATTAACAAGTCTGTGGAAGAGAATTAGACTTAAATCGTCCTATTAATGATCCCAAGCGCATAACTTACAACTGAGGCACCCAATAATGGCACTAGACAATTCCAAATGGCATGCAACCCTTTCTTCGGCTCTGAAACCTAATGAATAGAGCAATATAAATTAACAAGTCTGTGGAAGAGAATTAGACTTAAATCGTCCTATTAATGATCCCAAGCGCATAACTTACAACTGAGGCACCCAATAATGGCACTAGACAATTCCAAATGGCATGCAACCCTTTCTTCGGCTCTGAAACCTAATGAATAGAGCAATATAAATTAACAAGTCTGTGGAAGAGAATTAGACTTAAATCGTCCTATTAATGATCCCAAGCGCATAACTTACAACTGAGGCACCCAATAATGGCACTAGACAATTCCAAATGGCATGCAACCCTTTCTTCGGCTCTGAAACCTAATGAATAGAGCAATATAAATTAACAAGTCTGTGGAAGAGAATTAGACTTAAATCGTCCTATTAATGATCCCAAGCGCATAACTTACAACTGAGGCACCCAATAATGGCACTAGACAATTCCAAATGGCATGCAACCCTTTCTTCGGCTCTGAAACCTAATGAATAGAGCAATATAAATTAACAAGTCTGTGGAAGAGAATTAGACTTAAATCGTCCTATTAATGATCCCAAGCGCATAACTTACAACTGAGGCACCCAATAATGGCACTAGACAATTCCAAATGGCATGCAACCCTTTCTTCGGCTCTGAAACCTAATGAATAGAGCAATATAAATTAACAAGTCTGTGGAAGAGAATTAGACTTAAATCGTCCTATTAATGATCCCAAGCGCATAACTTACAACTGAGGCACCCAATAATGGCACTAGACAATTCCAAATGGCATGCAACCCTTTCTTCGGCTCTGAAACCTAATGAATATATAAAAAAATTAAATACAACTTAAAAAGTTAAGGAAGATATAGCTAGAAGCAGGGCCCCAAAAACACTCTTTGAAACATTGATAAGCTTCATCATTTCAAGAACTAAATATAAAAGTGGCTGGATGGTCAATGGCCAACTTAATTCACGGCATTCCTTAAGCTAATTTTCAAGGGAACATTAGTCAAATACAAGTAAAAAGTACTCAACAGATGTATCCATCCTAAATTAAAAAATAATATGAAACCTAGTTTGCAATAGTTAAAGAAAATAATTCACTGAGCGAATCCAAGAAAAAGGTATTATGAATCCTAAGTGATAGAGGTAATATGAGCAACCTCCTTTCTGCATAAAAAGGACTTCAAGTAAGACTACACACTTGAAGCACCAAACAACAAGAATGGCAGCCTGCAAAGGATCCTCTAAATTGAAACATGTACAAATATCAAACTGGAATTACTAAAGAGGGAATATATTAATTAAAATCAGTATAAAATAACATAATACTGTCAAGAGTAATATGCAAGCAAACAAAGCAAAATGAAAAGGCAAATCCACAAAAACTAGATGTGGTTCTCTCACCTCAATGTCCACAATAGTACATCAAAATAATGCTCCAAATTTTGCATTGTTTGCTATACTTCATATCAGAACAAACTATCAAGTTGCAAGTTTGATTATTCACGGCTATCATATGTAATATATCTCAGCACATGTTTGAGGAAGAACATGCATATATCATATAGAAGAGACCTTCATTAGCAGGATAACAGAGTGACAAACATGAAACGATTTGGTTAATGTAAACTTACAAAGGAAGATGTGGATACAAAAATTGAATCTGCATTGAACATAAAAAGAAAGAAAAGTGTATTTAACAAATGAATGTGCACCAGATAATCTATTTTGATGCTAAATAAAAAGTTATGAATGAAGTACCTTACTTTCCAAGTTTTAGGTAATAGAAACCACTGAATAAAGAGATCAGGCTAGCACAACATGTCCGCCACAGTTTAAAGCTGCAGCTAAGAACATGCTAAACTAAACAATGCATGCAATTCTTAGGTCATGGTAAGTGGAATATTTTAGCATGATATTTTATGCTAAAATATCATGATAGCTGAAATATGTTCAAAGGGTGATGCTAAAATACCATGACCATGACCATCTCCAACGATGGCTGAAATATGTTCCTTGTTGGTTCTTTTTTCAGCATGATATTTTATGCACACTGGTGGAGCACACTTGAAAATAGATAACCAAAGTTAGACAGATTTCATATCTACTTTGCTAAAAATAAATAGTAAAAAAGTTGGAAATATTTGATAGTTTGAGGGTTTAGCATATTAAAGTAAATTAATATTCATCAAAAGGAAAACAATCCAAATTCATTGAAAGGCAACCATTCCCGATAGAATGGCATTGCATAGATCAACAAAGTTAGGAAAATCATGCACAAAAATTGCAAAACATTCTCAATAGAATTTGTGTGATGAAATCAGAGAATTAGGCAAGTCGTTTTAAGTAAGGTACCCGGCAAAACAACATTATGGCAGGTTCCATCAAAATTTAATGTGATCCCATCAAGAATCCACATTTCTCATCCCTATTTGAATTAAGCCTCATATGCAAAAGACCCCAAACATAGCATATTCCAAGCAAAAATGCATGAAAAGAAAATAAAACTCTACCTTGACACATTGTTATTGGAAGAAGCAAGTTGATCAAGTTCCTTGTGAACCAAATTACGGAAGTTGATCACATAATGCAGTCCATCAGATGCACCCCCAGTAAGACTTAGCCGCAAACCCTCTTCTTTTGAGTTTGATTGGCCAATATTTTCTGCACTCAAGCTTGTCTCCACCCTTTCCACAAAGAGAAGTACAAGATCTAATGCACAAAAGAAAAATAAGAATATTTAGTGATGATTATCTAAACTCAACAAAGACATTAAATGACAAAGCTTCTTAAGATAGGAGTACAAGTTTCCGCATCTGAAACTTGTAATGGAAACCTATCACATCCTTCTGAACATCCAGTGCGTGATTAAAAAGTACTCTAACAACGTGTAACAACATGAACGAATGTTATGCAAAAGTACGCGACATCAACTATATTGTCTTATTTTCTAATCTTGTCGCTAACCAGAAAGGATGTCGTTTTATCAGCCAATTGAATGACAGCCCGAACAATTTTTTCGAAGTTCGGCACACGGTTAGAAATTTTGATCGAGTATACACTGGATCAAAATATCGACTCCACTCTCCGCTGTAAAATAAAAATTGTTAAACACTTAAAAGTACATTATACGTAGAATCATATACCCTGGTATCCTGGTATTCCCTTGAAAATTATCGTCGTCATTCCAGAACCACGGCTCACCTTTGTAACTTCAACGCTGCTCACGCTCCCCTATTTATCAACGCTGTCTTCCTCGTTACCGTTGTGAATTATAGCCGTTTGGAGCCTTAAAAAAAACGTGTTTTCGAGATGAAATACTTGGAGAGGAAGCTCCCACTCCCGCCCGTTTAGCTAACGGTTCTCCACGTAATCAGCTCAAATATTAATTGGGCCCATCTCGCAAATAATTATGTTCCCCTTATGGGATGGGCCTCCACATAATCGGTCCATCGGAATGACAGATTTATTCGAATCCGTCAATCTCAATTTATTAATATTAATTTTATTACTTTTAAATTATTTGATATTTTTTCCGATAAATTTTTTTGTTGAAATATAATATTATCCAAAGAAAATTTAAATAATTTTAATATCATAGTAATTACAATTCTCACGAGAGCTAGAGAAGCGGCTACCGGTAAAGCACGGATCCATATAACTTGCTTGCCACCTCCGATTTATTTAAATTATAATTTTCTCCATTTTGAAATTCAATCAAACTCCATAAGATACATAATTACATTCAAACTTGATGGAGTCTATCTTTGTGGGCCATTTTGGGTCACAAACGGTACCCATTTTTAAAATCTATGTTTGTGGTCCAACCAGTACCCATTTTTGTGTTCCAACCAGTACCAATTTTAAAAAAGATCAAAAAGTATCATAATTTACTAATTTGAAACTGGCTTATTTTTCCATCATTTTATTCTTGTTCTAACTCAAGAATCAACCTAGACTCTAATAAGCCAATTTTCTCTTTTAAATTATAATTTAATCAATGATTGGTAAATAATGCATCACCGGATAAGATATGACACATGAAAAATAAATTTTTATCTACGAACAACCGAAAAAGTAATTAGAGTATGATATTGCAAATATGTATTTGATTGGTTGTTGTCATTCTTTTATGTATGCGTGATTTAATTTTTTTTGTAATTGTATTTTTAGGGTTTATGTAAATTTTTATTATAATTTTTGAAATTTTGTGAAACTTATTTGGTTAAAAAAGTGATATAAATANTTTATGGAATGGGCCTCCACATAATCAGGTTCTTCGGAATGACAGATTTATTTGAATCTGTCGATCTCAATTTATTAATATTAATTTTATTACGTTTAAATTATTTGATATATTCTCCAAAAAAAGTTTTTGTTGAATTATAATATTATCCGATGAAAATTTAAATGATTTATAATAAGTAAGGAATATCATAGTAAATGATTTATTTAAATTATAACTTTTTTCGATTTAAATTATACTGGTACCGGGTATTAGTATCGATTTCTAGGTTTTTTCGGATCTGATCCTAAAAAACTAATTAAATATTATTTTTTAAAAAAATAAAAATTAAATAAAAATACGATATATCAATCGTACCGCTCATACCAGTTCGAACCGATATGTGATTCCGGAGTTGTATGAAAACATTGATACTTCATCAAAATTTTGAAGTATCCAATTTGTCCTTTCGAATGAGCTTCACTGGATAGTTTATAATCTTAAAAAGTATTTCTGAATAGTTTAAATGTATTAATAAGGATTTTATTTTATATTAAATAAAAAACAGTCAACTTTAAGTTCCGTAGTTGACCTAAGTGCACTCTATTTTGACATAACTACGAAATACTAATTAATTAAAAGTATGATAATTAACTACCCAAATATGACGTCTAATATTTGATATACGTCATTGGCTAATATAAAATAAATCGACCCTAGGAGAACATGTATTGGATATTTGGAACATAGTTTTTGAAGCCAGTTTGATTGATGAACTAGAAATATCTTTTATTGGTCGAACCAGATAGTTGAATTGTTCATAATACTTTTTAAAAATATGTATATTTACAATATTAATATATTACTAAATAATAAAATAATTTTAAAATCATAATTTTTTCAGTAATTTAATTGTAAATGAGTTAAAAATATTATTTTTACTATATTTGATTAAATATTAGACAAATATAGGCTCATTATATCAACATTGTGGGCCAATATATCAAATTCTAATTGATCGAACAGGTTTTAAAAATTTAGACCAGGATCGAACCGACTTTTTTGCTGATGTGACTCAGTTTTGAGATGAAATCATTATTCGCAATGGATCAGATTAGTGTTACCACCAGTTCAATCGGACCGAACCATATCAAAAACTATGATTTCGAAGGTTGTTTCCTCATTTATATTATATTATTTTATAACACTTTCCTAAAACTACAATTATTTTAAATTCAATCAAAAACTTATCTGATATCGGTTCTTTATTTGTTAATTCATATTAAAATGTGAATATTATTTAAATATCCGAAAAAAAGTTATATATTTATTTTAAAAAGTTATATATTTATAACAACCTATGTATTATATTTATTTATTTATAAAGTTATATATATATTAAAAATATATATTTATATTTATTTATCTATGTATTATTTCTCTACCTTCAGAGCCCCGAACATAATCTTATCTAAAATGAAGGCAATAAGACGTGGATTTTTCTGGGAAACCAAAAATGGACAACGGAAAAGAAAAGGACTACTCAGATGGACATCTATCACAAAACCTATTGATTATGGTGGATTGTGTGTTAAATGATTACGAAGACACAACCTAGCACTTCTAGCTAAATGGCTTTGGCGGTTTCACACAGATGATGGAGCCCTTTGGAAACATGTAATACATAGTATATATGGTACATAAGGAGGATTTTCGGACACTCCACCTAGAGAAAATAATGCAATATGGGCTTAATGAGATGCATATATGGACGTATATATGGGCATATATATTGACGTCCATATGGGAAAATAATGAGAAAATAATGCAATATTGGCATACATATTGACGTCCATATATATGCAATATGGACAGTGAAGGAGATGCATAGATATTACCCTGCTACGGAACTCTTCATAACATGAAAATTGGGAAACGGAACACGTATACAATTCTGGAAGGATAAATGGATAGGGACAGATGCATTACAAAACAGATTCCCTAGACTATTTCGTATGGTCGAGAATAAGAATGTATTGGTTGCTAATATGAAAGACCAAGACAACTCATGGAAATGGAGCATGATTCCATGGGAAAGAAGCAGAGGTGCAACAAAACAACAAAGAACCAATCTTATAACAGAGCTCGGAGCCATACAACTGGGACACGAAAGAAGTGATACCCCTTTTCTTGGTAGAGAATGGAGAGTCTATACGTGCAATGAAATATATAATATATCTTATTGTGAGAATACATGGCCACAAAATCAAGGAATAAAGTGGTGGAAATATTGGATCCCCCTTAAGATATGTGTATTCTTATGGATGGTCATTAGGAAAATCCTACCGACATCAGAGATACTCACACGACGTGGAATCATATGGAGACCAACAATTTGTCTAATGTATATAAAGGATACAACAAACGAGCAACACATGTTGTGGGAAAGCAAGGAGACGAAAAAGATTTGGGAATGAATCATAAAATGGTAGAAATGTAGCAAATCATTTCGGACACCAGAATCATGGGACCAAATTATACAAGAAATGTTACGAATGGAAGTCAAGTGATAATCGAATGACTCGATGGTAAAAGACCGATCGGGGGAAACCTAACATGAAGCAGTGATGTTGATCGGCTTGATTGGTCTCGTTGACCGATCAAGGATACCGATCGGACGATTGTTATGAGTATATTTGATAGCGGTCAGATTAGACTTGGATCGGGATTCGAGAGTATAGAAAAGAAATATCTTTCCTTAATTAACGCATTAAATATATGTAATAAGATATTGAGATATATCTTATTGATTGCATATATAGAAGAAGATATTGAGATATATATAAGAAAATATGGAAATATATTATGTTGATGATATATATGGAAGAGTATATAAATATATATTATGGAGATATATATAGAAGAATATATGCAAATATATCTTGTTAAATAGATATATGGAAAATGCGGTCAAATATATGAAAAGAAAATATTGTAGAATATTCGATAAAATATTTCCTAAATTAAATCTTAGTTGAGACTCTATAAATAGTGGCATCATGAAGACAATTATAATCAAATCAATCAATTCTATTCTTATTATGATAGTGAGTTCATGACTAAGGTTTATCGGTCACGTGATTTTCCTGATTTTGGGTTTCCACGGTAAATCTTGTGTCTTTTACCTTTTTTATTTACATTCAGTTCTCATCACATTAATTCGATCCGACCCCAGATAACGGGAAACCCCGAATAACGGAAATTCTTTTTCTTCTCCGGGAAGAGGGAATTTTTCCCAACATGAGATACAGAAGAAATCAACGAAAAACAAGAAAAGACGAGCGTGGAGACTCACTACCACAATAACCTTATGGATGCTATGGTACAGAAGGAACCAACTAACTTTCAAGGAAAACAAAGATCCCAATACATCAATTTGTGACAAAGATTCAAACATTTGCGTATCACTGGATAAAGAAACAAGGAAAACTCCATAGACTTAAGATAGATAAATGGGTTAGGGCCCCATTCGAGGCCGTAGAAAACGCATGTGTATAAATGTCATACAATCATATGTTTCCTTTCAGTTATGTACCTTTAGAATACCTTATGAATTTATAAGGTAATCTATACATGAAATAACGTTCCAGTTCAAAAAAAAGAAAAATATTGGTTATAAAATAAGTAGTATTTATATTATTTTTACACAAACAAATTGATCAAAGCACAACTCGAACGCAAAACAAATATATCCAAACATAAACGATGAATGCTATTCTAACATGTTTCTTTGTTTGCATTATAATATGAACGAAAACAAACACATCAAACTCAACTTGCATTTCCCAATTTTAACACCTTATGACAAAAAAGTAAAAGCAATATAAATAGATTTGCATATACTATATCTACACGAACAAATCCAAACACAAAACAAAACATATGTAAACACAAACCTAGGAACATGTCAAAAACAAATGGATGAACATTAATATAAATTTAGAAATATAAACACTATACGAACATGCCTTTATGTTTGAATTATAATATGAAAAAAAATGAACCCCTCAAACTCGACTCGTTGGGATAAAAAAACCACTTATAAATATGTCAAAACACATGTGATCTATGAAACGACAATTTAAACTTCCAAATTTGAAAACATTTTGACGAAAAAACTAGAAGCGGTATAAATATATTTCTATGTATAGGAAATCATACCTTTTTCAATTCTTTCATTTTCCATACTGAATAAGATGTTTGGATGCATTCATGTAAACAATGGCTTCTCGATTCCGGTTTCAGTTCACTTGTAGCCGTGTGCTCAAAACAGACAAAACAAGTCGAAATGAAGTTCAGTTCTATGAAAAGTCACATAAACTGCATCACTGGTTCATCCTTTGATTCAGAAGAGGAAAAAGTGAGAAATGATGAAGTTGATTATGGCAAAAGAAGATCTTGATGGGGAAGAGATGTCGACCTCCGAAATTCGCCGGACGATAACAATGGGAGGAGTTTCCAAATTTGCCAAGTTCACCAAGACAAGGCTAGTCATACCTTTGAAGTTTGAAGCATCACCCTTTTCACTGCCATGATGAAAAGTGAGCTTTCCTATTGTACTAGTTATGTTATGAGCAAAAGTGTAGAAGTCAACCTTCTTGCAAGCTTTGTTTTGATCCTGCAAGCTTTCGAATTTGTCTAAACACATGTTTTCAGTCATTATGGAAACCTACATATTGTGGATTCTGGGAATAAAGGTGTACCCGGTTCTGTCTCTCTGGTTCATTCATGACATAGAGCTCTGCGACATTCATTTCATGTATTTCCGAGCTAACTGTAATGACAAAAGATTGACCTGCGATCGAAAATGAATATTTGATGCATCAAGAAGATTAATATAGAAAATGAACAAGATTTTGACATGGAACTTGAAACAGCAATGTCTTTAGTTCGCAACATATCATATACACCATAAATTTGAAGATGAAAAGAGTGATTCGAACAGAATCAAGGAGAGGCGAATCACATTCAAATTTGATTAAGTAAAACATAAAAGATCACATTCATTTTGGGACTCCAGAAAGATCTGTAAGTGAAGCAGGAATTTGGTACTATTGAGGTAAACTAGAATTTCGTGCTGATGCAGCAGCATTGCAGAGATAAACTAAATTCCTTGTATGCTTCGTAAAACAACGAAAAAACACAAAAAATGAAACCAAATTGATAGAAGCAACTTCACCACAATTTTCGGATTTCCAAGACAAGACTAGAAACATACCTTGACTGAACAATATGTATTCATAAATTTTGTCGATAGGAGGATGTTTTTTTTCAACCTTCAGTTCCAAATGATCTCACCGAAGCATTACACAAATATTCACCAAAAATTTAGTCTTTTTTACTTAATATTCAGCAAAATGCAAACCCAATACAAACTAGCAATGTTTTAACAAACAAAGATGCAAGAAGACAAACCATCAATCAGAGGGAATGTGATTAAAAAAATTCAAAGTTTTATCACTGCATTCACTTTAAATAAGAGAGAAATTTTACTATAATCAACTTATGACTAATATCTAGAGAAATATGTTTTTTATTTTCAGATAGGAAACTTTTAGAAAATTAAATTGATTATTCCATATTTTTAAAAAACATGGTAGGATTGAAAAGCTGAATCATCGACTATGCAAAAACAAACTGAATCATCAAAAAAAAGAAATAGAGAAGCTGATGAATCATACCAGAAACTGGGCACTCACATCTTCTGCTGACAATATGATATTTACTTTTCTTACCTGTACAAAACCCATAACTAAAGCGAAGTTTTGTCACAGCCAGAAACATATTGCAAAGACGATCTGGATCAATGGAATCATGTACAAGTTGCTGAACCTGCGAAAAACGACTAATTTGAAGAATATGTTTTGATAGATTTGATCAAAATATGTACCAGTTCTATCTTAGTAACTGATGAGATAATTATCTAGATCAAAGTTCATGTATACATGTGGTTCAAGTCGATAGTGTAGGACGAACATACCAGTGAACTTCTCACCATGGATGATCATTAGTGAGGGTTAATTAGCTTACGTACAATAAAATACTTGTCATTTCACCATCTTCATACCCTTCAAGTTTTTGTTTCATCAGAGTCCACGGAGCTGGTATCTGATTCACTATCAGCATCCTGAAACAATCTGACAAACACAAACACAAGGTAATTTATCAGGATGCATTTCAGATTTTCGATATGTTGCATATATAAACTACGAAGATGCAACCCCATCTTTTGACACTGCAAAGCCTTCAGTGGTGAGAGAGCCCACTTATACATACGATCGTGTATGAAAACCTGTAAAAAATTATGCCACTGTTTGAAGTTATACACTCTGATTTGCACTATCGTGCTCTTAAAATGTACCTATACCATCTACAATACCCCTTGTCAACCTAAATGGTTCCTTCGGATGACAAATGACAACATAAACATATGAGAAAAAAGTAGGTGAGAAATTGCACTATACTCGCAAGGTGTTTCAGCATTAGGCCTTGCTCAAACACAACTCCTAGATCGATATGAACAACTTCAGGTGTAGAAACAAATAGTGAATCACCCCGCCTGCATTTAATTTGAGAAAAAAAGTCAAAATCAGGCAAAGGAAAGTAAGTAGTCATAGAAAAACCAAGCACATGAATCTCTCACAGATCTCATTGAATGCCTGCGCTTGTTTGCTTCCTATAAAAAATAGCAAAACTTGATTTTCAGAGAAAAATAAGGCATCTACTATCTAAATTTATGAGGAATACCATGTTTGATGTGCAACATTTAATGAGAAAATCATAGTGACCATTTGTAAAATCCAGCACTCATTTTCACTAAAACAAAAAGTGAACTAACCAAGAGGAAACAACCTGGGAGTGAATGGAAAAAACCTGCAGAGGAGGCATTTATTTAGATGTTGATATTTGCAAATAATCAAATTAGTAACATCTTAAGTACATAGATACATCACCGTAAATCACGAAGAAAAAATAAGATAAAGAAACACCACAAGATATGAAAAGTTTACACCTGCAAAGGCAAATGTTCACAGGACAAAAGAAACAAAAATCACCATAGATTTATCCTTCGCAGTTGTGTAGTTTTCTGAAACATCAATAAAGTGATCTTTAACTTAATAGCAGCAACAACACAAATCATAAAAATAGCCTGCCAATGCAAATATAAAAAATATCCAATACAATCATATAACACAAAGTTGTTATGAAGGCAGTTGTTATGAAGACCCGATGATCCCAAATCTCAATGGGAACTAAATAGTGATTCTCCGTATCATGACAAGTGAATGCACACTGGTGGAGCACAGTTGAAAATAGATAACCAAAGTTAGAGAGTTTTCATATCTACTTTGCTGAAAATAAATAGTAAAAAAGTTGGAAATATTTGATAGTTTGAGGGTTTCGTATATTAAAAGTAAATTAATATTCATCAAAAGGAAAACAATCCAAATTCATTGAAAGGCAACCACTCCCGATAGAATGGCATTGCATAGATCAACAAAGTTAGGAAAATCATGCACAAAAATTGCAAAACATTCTCAATAGAATTTGTGTGATGAAATCAGAGAATTGGACAAGTCGTTTTAAGTAAGGTACCCGGCAAAACAACATTGTGGCAAGTTCCATCAAAATATAATGTGATCCCATCAAGATTCCACATTTCTCGGCCCTATTTGAATTATGCCTCATATGCAAAAGACCCCAAACATAGCATATTCCAAGAAAAAATGCATGAAAAGAAAATAAAACTCTACCTTGACACATTGGTATTGGAAGAAGCAAGTTGATCAAGTTCCTTGTGAACCAAATTACGGAAGTTGATCACATAATGCAGTCCATCAGATGCACCCCCAGCAAGACTTAATTGCAGTTTCATGTAGGTGATGAATGGATCCTACAGAAGAAGAAAAAGTTAGAAGGAAGGAGTAAAAAGTTAAATAAATGAGATCATCAATTGTATTAGAGAAAGCAACATCTTCAAACTTCGATCATGGGTCGCAAACTAGTGGCGAATGACAAACTGCTCTATTGCATTATGAATTAATAGAGATTTGCACCAACTTTGGTCTAACAGATACATATTTACACACTCCACCATCTTCCTTGAAAATTTTCCTTCATCCCAAATAAAGCAAGAAAAAACAAAAATGAGAGTGGGCATTAGATCACGGATAAAATGATGAAACAAGAAACAAAAAACCTAAAACATCTAACATGACATTTCTAATGAAACCCTTTATAATTTCTTCTCGGAGTTCATTAGGAACGTCTCCGACAAGGTTTTCGAGAAGTGATTGAAGTGTTAATGTATAGCCGCAAACCCTCTTCTTTTGAGTTTGATTGGCCAATATTCTCTGCACTCAAGCTTGTCTCCACCCTTTCCACAAAAAGAAATACAAGATCTAATGCACAAAAGAAAAATAAGGATATTTAGTGATGATTATCTAAACTCAACAAAGACATTAAATGACCCATATTCTTAAGATAGGAATACTCTATAGAATATACAAGTTTCCGCTTCTGAAACCTGTAGTTGCTAAAGACCAGAAGATGATGGTGGTTAGCATACTCTGAATGAAAACCTATGACATCCTTCAGCAAATCCAGAAAGTGATTGAAAGTACTCTAACAATGTGTAACAAAAGATAGCATTCACTTGAATGAAAGTTATACAAAAGTACTCGATATCAACTATATTGTCTTATTTTCTAATCTTGTCTTAAACCAAGTCAAAATATCAAATTAGTATGACTTATTTTCTAATCTTGTCTTAAATTTCGCTAACCAGAAAGGATGCCATTTTATCAGCCAATTGAACGACAGCCCACACAGTTCTTTCGAAGTTCAACATTGGCACATGCTTCTTCCTCGAGGAGATCTCGAGAATACACTGGATCAAAGTTTCGAATAGAAAAGGGCAACTCTCCGCTGTAAACAACAATATTTAAACACTTAAAAATTGATGTCGGAAATCATTAAGTTTTAAGTGATGACGATTTCTCAGAGAAGATCTACAAAACCCGACCGATCTCTCACCTTCTACCCATGCACTCAACAACCTAATCCTTAAATGATAAAAAATGATCAGAAACCCATAAAAAAGTAAAAGAAAAGACTCAAGTTACGAGTTTTGGTCTTCCCTTCAGAATAATTCCGATGTCATCACAGAAATATTGTCGTCTCGGTCCTCTTAGGTCTCCCCACTTCCAAACACAGGAGAGAAGTCAAGATGAAGGAATTTATGAAATATGAGAGGAAAGAATATTATCAGAAAACCAAATAAAAAACAAAAGAAGTTATTCAGGAATTTTGGACTTATCGGATGAAATCATTGATATGATATCGTCGTCATTCCGGAAGCACGGCCGCCAAGCCTCCTATTGATCCTAACTTCAACGCTGAGCTGCTCACGCTCACGCTCCACTATTTATCAACGCTGTTTCTCTTCCTCTTCTTCGTTACCGTTGTGAAATCGTGCCGTTGGAGACCTTCAAAAAAACGTGTTTTCGAGATGAAATACTTCTCCCGCCCGTTTAGCCTCCTCCACGTAGCAGCCTAAATATTTTACACCCTTAGGTAATGGGCCTCCACGTAGGCAGCCCAAATATTAATTATACCCATCTTGCAAATAATTATGTTGCCCCTGAATGGGCCTCCACATAGTCAGCCCAAACCCTTGTCTTCTTCACAAACGAAACAGCTGGAAAATGGATCAATCTTGGGATCATGCAATCTGTAACTTGATTCATTCTCTGGAACGACATACTTTAGTACAATGAAAATTTTCAGTATTTAAGCTTTACCAAAACAGAACAGTTTAATGTTTTTTGCTTAAACGGCCTGTAAATGGATCAATTTATAAGTTTTACCTAAACCTTAAATCCTAAAAACGGACAAAACAAATGGAATACACATTTGTTTGCCTCTACTCCTTTCATATCAGCGTTCATGGTTACATGGTCGTTGAATTTCTTCCACGTAAATCACAAATTTAATTTTTTTTATTATTTTATTTAATATATAAAATATATATTAAATATTAATTATATTTATTTGATAATTAAATTAATAATTTTGAAATGTAGATAATAAAAACGAAATACGAATAATGTTTTCATATCGGTTCGGAATCATATACCTGTCCAGACCAGTATGAGCCGTACGATCGGTATACTGATCGAGATACCAAATTTTATTTTATTTTATTTTTAAAAAAGTTAATATTAATTAGTTTTTTAGGGTTAGACCTGAAAAAACCCGCATATCGACTCTAATATTCGATACCGGGCTGTACGAAAAAAATATTGGTACCGATCGAAATTTGACATACCGGACGGTGCACCTCTGGTATACCGTTCGGTATGAAAACATTGAATACGAATACAATCGAAACGAAATATAAAGAACAATATAAAGTAATATACGACAAGATCATCGAAATAATTAGAATGATCACTATTTTTCGCATTAATAGAAATAATAGAAAATTAATGAGATAGAAAGATAAAATTAAATTTGGAGAGATAAGATGATGTGGATGAAAGAAAAATAAAAAATGATGTAAATGAGTGAGAATTTTTAGAAATAGAAAGAGAATATGATGTGAATGTGAGAGAATGATGACGTGTAGAGAAATTTATACGGCGGAAATTGTTTTGGACGCAGACAAAGTTACAGGTAGTCTAATAGCTTCTTTTGTAAAAATATTTAATGTTCATAAATTATTGGCTAAATAGCTTATAATTGGAAAAAGAAAATGTCATATATGATATTTTATCCATATTTTCTCCAAGTATTTTCATATCGGACGATACGCGAAATACCGGATGATATCCAATTATAGTGTTGGATCCATCCTTATAATTTGATACCGAAAGTTATTAAACAACACATCGATATTGCCAACTATTTCATATATTGATTCATATCAAGAATTATAACTTGATATTACTATATTTCACATATCGATCTATATGAAAGCATACGTCCGACTCAAAGCGTATAACCGATACATCAATGCACGATATTTTGCATATCGTACGATGTGAAAATATTGATAAAATATGATGTTTAAAGTTTGTATATTATTCCGTACCAAAATTTTATTTTTTTTACTTGGATCCAAAAAAATCAAACTACAACCCAAAATCTCAATAGGGTATCGATAAAAATATCAAAGACACAAATTTTGCTAAACACATTGGAAGGTTGTTTCCTCATTTATATTATATTATTTTATAACCTAGTAAAGTAAAATAACTAGTACTTTAAATTCAATCAAAAACTTGTTTATCCCTTATTGTTACTTATGTTAACAAATTGCAAACAACTTGTAACTATTCGACTCATTCGTATTTATGGATCATATTAAAATATGAAACAACAAATTAACTCGAATAAAAATTATATATTTATTTAAAATATAAAATAATTAGATAGTACTATTTATGCATAAACGGATGAACACGAACTTAAACATATCTAAACAAAAAAAGACTATATATAAACACAAATAGAATTTTGGAATCTAAATACTATTCAAACATATTTTTTTGTTCGAATTATAATATGAACAAACACGAACATATCAAAATGATCTCGTTGGGATCAAAACACTATATCAATGATGACACATGTAATCTATGAAGCTATAATATTTTTGAAAACCTTATGACTAAAAAATTAGAAGTGGTATAAATAGATATTTTGTATAAGAAATCATACCTTTTCAGTTCTTCCATTTCTCCATACTGAATAACATGTCTCCCTGGCTGGCTGCATTCCATCGAAAAGCTGCTCCTCGCCTCGGTTCAATGAATTCACTTATAGCCAGCTATGTGCTCAAAACATGCGAAAAGATTCAAATGAAGTTCAGTTGTATGAAAAGTAACAAAAAACTGTATCACTCGTTCATCCTCTGATTCAGAAGATGAGGAAAAAGTGAGAAATGATAAAGTTGGATTATGGAAAAATACGATCTTCTATTTGCTGGAGCGATATACTACGATAACGATGGGAGGAGAGTTTGCGAGTGGCCAAAGCCAAGCTCACCGAGACATACCTTTGAATCATCACCCTTTTCACTGCTATGATGAAAAGTGAGCTTGCCTTCTGTATTTACATATTGTACAAGTTCTGTTATGAGCAAAGTGTAGAATTTAACCTTGTTGCAAGCTTTCGAATTTGTCGAAACACATGTTTTTAGTCAGTTTGGAAACCTACATACGGTGGATTTGGGAGTAAATGTGCACCTGGTTCTCTGTTTCTCTTGTTCATTCATGGCATCCGACACTGGTTTCATGTATTTCCGAGCTAACTGTACTGATGAAAGGTAGATCTGCAATAGAAAAAATTCTTTGATGCATCAAGAATATTAAAAGAGAAAATGAACAAGATTTCTACATGGAACTTTACTTTTCCAACTACTCCATAATCATGTACAAAGTCAATGGCAAGTCTTGCAATAGTCATATACACACACTGTTCCACCATAAATTTTGAAGATCAAAGGAATGCTTCGAACAGAATGAAAGAGAGGCGAATCACATTAAAACATAAAATATCACATTCATTTTGGGACTCTAGAATGATCTGTAAGTGAAGCAGGAATTGAGGTATACTAGAATTTGGTGCTGATGCAGATAAACTAAATTCCTTGTATGCTTCGTAAAACGATGAAAAAACACAAAAAAGTTAACCAGAATGATAGAAGCAACTTCACCACAATTTGCTGATTTTCAAGACAAGACTAGATACATACCTTGATGTCACTTCCCCTGAACAATATGCATTCATAGATTTTGTCGTTAGGAGGAAGTTTTTTTTAAAACCTTCTGTTCCAAATGATCTCACTGAAACATGATATTCACCAATAAATTTAGTCATTTTACTTAATAAAGATCCAATATTCAGCAAACTGAAAACCCAATACAAACTAGCAATGTTTTAACAAACAATGATGCAAGAAAACAAACCATCAATCCGAGGGAATATGGTTATCACTCCATTGAGTTTAAATAAGAGGGAAATTGTACTACAATCAACTTATGACTAATATCTAGCAGACGGCACATCATGAGAAATATGTATTTTTACAGAATAGGAAACTTCTAGAAAAATTAAATTGATTTGGTTTTTCTTCATAATCAGGTTTTTATATATATAAAGACATTGTTCCATATTTTAAAAAAAGATGGTAGGATGGAGAAGCTGAATTATCGATATGCAAAAACCAACTGAATCATAAAAAAAAGAGATAGAGAAGTTGATGCATCATACCAGAAACTCCACACTCACATCTTCTGCTGACTATATGATATTTACTTTTCTTACCTGTACAAAACCCATAACTGAAAACGAAGTTTTGTCACAATCGGAAACATATTGCAAAGACGATCTGGATCAATGGAATCCTGCATCAGTTGCTGAACTTGCGAAAAGCGATTAACTTGAAGAATATGTATTGATAGATTTGATCCAAATATGATTAAGTTCTATCTTGGTAACTGATGAGATAATTATCTAGATCAAACTTCATGTATACATGTGGTTCAAGTCGATAGTGTGGGACGAACATACCAGTGAACCTCTCACCATGGATAATCTTACTGAGGGTTAATGAGCTTACAGAACATGAATACTTGTCATTTCACCATCTTCATACCCATAAGTTTTTGTTTCATCGGAGTCCTCGAAGCTGGTATCTGATTCAATATCAAAATCCTAAAACAATCTAGCAAACACAAACACGAACTTAATGCACTGATGAACCCAAACTTAAACATATCTAAACACAAAACAATTATATCTAAACACAAACAAACGGATATGAATAGAATTTAGAATCTAAACACTATTCGAACATATTTTTTTGTTCGAATTATAATATTAACAAACATGAACACATCAAACTAAACTCGTTGGGATCAAATCACTGATATGAACAATGACACATGTAATATATGAAGCTGTAATATTTTTGAAAACCTTATGACTAAAACACTAGAAGTGGTATAAATAGATTTTGCTGTATAAGAAATCATACCTTTTCAGTTCTTCCATTTCTCCATACCGAATAAGATGTCCCTGGCTGCATTCCTGCCAAAAGCTGCTCCTTGATTCCAAAAGTGAGAAATGATGAAGTTGGATATGGCAAAAGACAGTCTTGATGAGGAGCCGATGCCAAAATTCACCGGAGCGATATTCAACAATAACGATGGGAAGAGAGTTTCCGAGTGGCCAAACTCACCAACACAAGGGCTAGTCATACCTTTGAAGCATCTCAATTATCACTGCTATGTTGAAAAGTGCGCTTTCCTTCTGTATTTACATATTGTACAAGTTATGTAAACAACAAAAGTGCAGAATTCAACCTTCTTGCAAGCTTTCGAATTTGTCTAAACGCATGTTTTTAGTCATTTTGGAAACCTACATATGGTGGATTCTGGGAATAAAGGTGTACCAGGTTCTGTCTCACTGGTTCATTCATGGCATAGAGCTCTGCGACACTCGTTTCAGGTATTTCCGAGCTAATTCTAATGACGAAAGATTGACCTGCAATCGAAAAAAAATATTTGATGCATCAAGAAGAATAATATAGAAAATGAACAAGATTTGACATGGAACTTCACTTTTCCAACTACTCCAGAATCTGTAGAAAGTCAATGGCAAGTCTTGAAACAGCCATGTCTTTAGTTCGCAACATATCATATACACCACAAATTTGAAGATCCAAAGAGGCGAATCACATTCAAATTTGATCACGTAAAACATAAAAGATCACATTCATATTGGGACTCCGGAATGATCCGTAAGTGAAGCAAGAATTTTGTACAATTGAGGTAAACTAGAATTTAGTCATTGCAGAGATAAACTAAATTCCTTGTATACTTCGTAAAATGAGGAACAACACAAAAAATGAAAACAGAATGATATAATAAACTTCACAACAATGTGAAAATTGCTGAATTCCAAGACAAGACTAGATGCATACCTTGATGTCACTGAACAATATGTATTCATAAATTTGGCGCTATGATGAACTTGAGGACTGTAGAAACAATACAGGATCAATGGAATCCTGTATCAGTCAGTGAACCTGCAAAAAATGACTAACTTAAAGAATATTTTTTTGATCCAAATATGTATTGATAGAATTGATCCAAATATGTATAAGTTCTATCTTGGTAACTGATGAGATAATAGTCTAGATCAAACTTCATGTATACATGTGGTTCAAGTCAATAGTGTGGGACGAACATACCATTGAACTTCTCACCATGGATGAACTTAGTGAGGGTTAATGAGCTTGCATACCATGAATACTTGTCATTTCACCATCTTCATACCCATCAAGTTTTTGTTTCATCGGAGTCTTCAAAGCTGGTATCTGATTTATTATCAGCATCCTAAAACAATCTAACAAACACAAACACAGACACAAGTTAATTTATCAGGATCCATTTCAGATTTTCCATATGTAGCATATATAAACTACGAAAATGCAACCCCATCTTTTGACGATGCAAAGCCTTCAATGGTGAAAGAGGCCACTTACAAAGGATCATGAATGAAAACCTGTAAAAAAATTATGCCACTGCTGGAAGGTCTAAGTTCTGATTTTCACTATAATGCTCTTAAAATGTACCTATACCATCTACAATATCCCTTGTCAACCTAAATGGCTCCTTCGGATGACACAATAACAAAATTACAGTCCAAATGACAACATAAACATATCAGAAAAAAAGTATGTGACAAACTCCACTATACTCGCTCAGATTTTTTCAGCATTAGGTCATGCTCAAACGCAACTCCTTGATCGATATGAACAACTTCAGATGTAGAAACAAATAGTGAATCACCCCACCTGCATTTAATTTGAGAAAGAAAGTAAGACCCATATAAAATCAATTGACATTTGGTTACCTTTGTTCGGGTTCAATTGCAGCAACAACTCAAATCATAAAAATAGCCTGCCAATGAAAATATATAGCAAAGATCCAATACAATCATATAACAAAAGATTGCAATGTAAACCTTTAACTTAAGAAACACTTCCAAGCAAGAACGATACACTTAAGCCAATTAGGACAGCCCTCTTGAAAACTTTTGCACATTGTATAGCTATAGTATGAATAGAAGGACGAGAATATACATGCTACTGAGAAGACAACTTCTTTTCTATTTATTATATAAAAAATTATGCATACCTGTAGCTCTATCTGTTTGCTATGCAGCATAAGATGCATGAGTGTGATAATGACAGTCACCAATAGACAAGCCTTCTTATGCTTTAACAAGCTTCTCCGGAGAGGTAGAAACAAACTTAAAACCCTGGTCATAATAAAGAAGGAGGGAAGAGGAGTATCAGAGACTTTAGGCTCTCACAAGAAATAATTCCTAGTCTGAAAAAATAAAATACAAACTCCAGGAAGAACATAATATCAATCAAAAGAATAAAAAATAGGTTTGCTTGACATAGATCATTCAAATATACAAATTAAGAGCAAAACTTTATCAATTCATCAATAAAATTACATATAAAATTCAAAGCATAAATATATGATTGCAATCTAAAAACAACACCGAAGGAAAATACTAACAGTGTCCAGCATGAGCAATACATGAAATCAGATACCAGCAAACATTCATTGATCAGTCAGAAAAGTGCAAATTTATTATTTCTTTTGTCCTAATGCACTCCAGAACACAATTTTCTATTCCATGTAGCAGCTGTTTTCTTATGTTGGAAAGATCAGAAAGTTTGACCCAAGCTAAATAAAATCTGGAACAGTCAAAATGGCAAACGAAAGAAGTATAAAGAATGCCAAAATCGTGTACCTAACTACTTTAAAACTTGGAAAGGATATTGACTGAGCATTCAAAATTCTCTCCTGAATTTGAGCACACTGGTTTCTAAGCCTGCAAACACATATTCAATATATAAATAAAAGAGATAAGTTGTACTCAAGATGCTTATCCGTTTGATCTTCAAGAGTATACCTTCAATTATGGCATAAGGATCATATAATGATGACATAATACCTTTAACTTCACAAATCAAGGGAGCACAACCCCACATACAGCAGATGCAACAGCATGTACCAGCAATAGTAATAAAAAGTATTCAGTGCATTTAATATTTTGTTCAATTTAACTAGGCATGAGCAACACAACAATGAACAAAGAATTAAGATTAAAAAACACCTTAGTTTTAATGGGCTACGCATGCAAAAAAAATAACTCTACCTTGACACATTGGTATTGGAAGAAGTAAGTTGATCAAGTTCCTTGTGCACCCCAATCAAGAAAGTTGATCACATAATGCAGTCCATCAGATGCACCCCCCGTAAGACTCAATTGCAGTTTCATGTAGTGATGAATGCATCCTACTAAAGCAGAAAAACCTAGAAGGAAGTAGTAAAAAGTTAAAGAAATGATGAGACAAGAAACAAAAAACCTGAAACATCTAACATGACATGAGAAAATTCTAACGAAACCCTTCTCTTCTCGGAGTTCATTAGGAACGTCTCCAAGAGGGATTTCTAGAAGTGATTGAGTGTTAATGTAGAGCTGAAAACCTCTTCTTTGGATTTTGATTGACCAATATTTTCTCCACTCAAGCTTGTCTCCACCCTTTCCATAAAGATAAGTACAAGATCTATTGCACAAATGAAAAATAAGAATATTTAGTGATAAATATCTAAACTCAACAAAGACATTAAATGACAAAGCCTCTTAAGATACAAGAATATACAAGTTTCCGCAGATGAAACCTGTAGTTGCTAACCACCATCATACTCTGAATGGAAACATATCACATCCCTCTGCACATCTAGTACGTGATTGAAAAGTACTAACAATGTATAACAAAGGATAGCATTCACCTGAACGAATGTTATGCAAAAGTACTCAATATTAACAATATTGTCTTATTTTCTAATCTTGTCTTAAACCAAGTCAAAAAATTAAATTAGTATGACTTTTTTTCTAATTTTGTCTTAAATTTCGCTAACCAGAAAGGATGTCATTTTATCAGCAAATTGAACGGCAGCCCTAACAGCAAATTTGGCACACGCTTCTTCCTCGAGAAGATCTCGAGAATACACTGTATCAAAATTTCAACTAGAAAATGTCAGCTCTCCGCTGTAAAACAACAATTTTTAAACACTTAAAAGTATATTATACGTAGAACCATATACCCAAACGCTAATATGAGGACCACTCATGATGTCGGAAATCATTAGTTTTAAGTGATGAAGATTTCTCAGAGAAGATCTACAAAACCCGACCGATCTCTCACCTTCTACCCAATCACACAACAACTTAATCCCTGTGATGAAAAATGAGAGGAATAAAAAATGATCAGAAACCCATAAAAAAGTAAACGAAAAGACTCAAGTTAAGAGTTTTGGTGAATGAAATCTTGGTATTCCCTTCATGATAATTCCGCTGTTATCACAGAAATACTGCCGTCTCGGTCCTCCTCTGTTTTTCAACCTTAGGTACTCCCCACTCCACTTCCAGACACCAAACAGAAAGAAAAATGAAGGAACTTAATCTCTTCCTACCCGTGATGATGAAAAAGGAGAGGAAAACAAATTATTAGAAACCCCATTAAAAAACAAAAGAAAATCTCAAGAAGTTATGACGAGTTTTGGTCTGATTGGGTGAAATCTTGGATATAATATCCTGCCATCGTCATTCCAGAAGTAAGGCCATCCCGGCCCTCATCTATTTGTCAACTTTAGGTACTCCCCACTTCCAGCACTCAAGAGAAGTCAAGATGAAATAATCCTTTCATGTGAGGAAATCAGATTATCAGAAACCTAACTAAAAATGCAAAAGAAAAGACTCAAGAAGTTATTCCCCTTGAAGATATTATCGTCATCATTCCAGAAGAACGGTCGTCCCTGCCCTCCTCTGTAACTTCAACGCTGAAATACAGCCGTTTGAAGACCTTCCTCGTTACCTCCTCTGAACTATTTATTAACGCTCTTCGTCTTCCTTCCTCGTTACCGTTGTGAAATACAGCCGTTTGAAGATCTTCAAAAAACGTGTTTTCGAAATGAAATACTTGGAGAGAAAGCTCCCGCCCGTTTAGCTAAAGGGCCTGCCCAAATACTAATTGGGCCAATCTTGCAAATAATTATGCTCCCCTTAATTAACAGGCCTCCACCTAGTCAGCCCAAATATTAATTAGGCCCATCATTTAAATAATTATGTTCCTCTTAAAGAATGGGCCTACACGTGGTTATCCCAAACGACACAGCAGGAAAATGGATCAATCTTGGGATCATGGAAGCTGAAACTCGATTCATTCTCTGGAACGAGATTTTGAAGTACAATCTGAAAAAAATTCAGCATTCACGGTTCACCAAAACAGTTTAAAAACTCCTTTGAAGAAGAACTGATAATGATCTTCCATTCCCAGAAAAAAAGATCTCTTCTGAAATTCTTCCACAGAGATAATGATTGCTAGTGTTACTCCATGGCAGCACTGAAACCATTTCAATAGCAGTGATAAATTTATCTGAGACATTAGAGTGTCGTTATATGCTTGTATTTGACTGTAATCACATGTTTCGTTTTAGGACGATGATCACAAATCACAGATAAGTTGCTTTTACATTGGCATAAAAACGCAATTGTAAGTGGAATCCTTAATGTTTTGTTGCATAAACTAGAGTGAGTAATTGTTGATGATGTTATAACAGAATGTTTGGTTTTACCCATAAGCTGGAAAATAGAGTTTTTATGAAGTGACTAACTTGGCACCATTACATTTTATGGTCCAGAGTTACTGACCTTCATCAATGTCTCAGTCCTTTTAGGTCCACTTTGCAGAACACACAGAGGGTAACGTTTCTTAGTTACCAGGATCAAAAGATGGAGTTCAAAAAGTTGCTTCTTTATAAAAGTGTTTTGCAGGGTAAAGGTAAATGATTTATGTCTTTTGCTTACTGGGTAATTTAAGATTGGATTATATCAATAAAAACGACGGGTCGAAAAGGGGGGGGGGACCAATACTTTATTCGGATCCGGGTATGGTTTATGGATCATCCATAATAAACAAACGGGTGGTTTGGGTTGGGGGGCCGATTTTTTGAATCTCAGATTTCGTGGTCCCTTAAACCCTAAAAAGCATCCCGTTCTGACGCTCTTCGACACATGAAGCCAGGACCTCTGCTTTATATTCGGTCCCAATTACTTAATTTTAATATTCCCAATCAGATTTTAATTAATCCCATTACCCACTCCAAACAAATCGAATCAAATTTAAGTATTTTTTTAGAAAGCTAAAATTATTGATTCGAGGTAATTTAGATTTTGGATTACATTTCTCCCCAAAGTTTGTATGATTTATATAATTTTTGTTATATATTTCGATCACTTTGATAAATCTAATTCTCAAAGTTTTTTTAAGATAAAACTAATTTAAATCTTTTATTTTTTGATAACATTATCTCACATATTTCGTAAATTTTGGCAAATACAATCGCCATCGGAGTTTAATGTGTGTCACAATTTGGCATCAAATTTTTAGAACTAGTTTTGCCGCATTTGATCAAATTTGTCATATTTGAAAGATATTGGGGATCGTTATTGACAAAACCATCACAATATATGGACTATAGATGTCGAATAAAGTTTGGGATCAAATTGATCAAAATCATTAAACTACGATGACTAAACAAACAATATTCGCATATTATAATATTGTTAGCTCATGGATATATTCATCTTTTCGTTATAAATTTTGAGGTTGGTTCAGTTCGTTTGGAAGTAGATCTAGAATTGAGTAAGTTCAAACTCGAACCTTAATTAGTTCAGCTCGAAAAGTTTGTTAACCAGATCAATTCTCTTGCACCTTAGGATACTTATATACAATACCCGTCAAAATTATCCATCAAGTTCCGTAAAATAAGAAACTATCCATCAACATTTCAAAATTTCAAGATTTATTATGATCATTAATTCTATGCAATTTAAGTTCTCATATATTATGTAACACACATCACGTGGTATTTTTAGCGAAATAAGACACATTTTGGATAGACATTAATCTATTTAAAATTAATATATTATTATTATTTATTTATTTTATAGACCCGTGTGTACGGTCAGCAAAACAATTTAAAAACTAGACACAGTGAAGCTAAAAAAGGACCATGGGTACTTCTTATTATTTTATATGTACTGACGCAGACAATATGATAAAAGATCAAGGCAATGTTGTAAGAAATAAAATATTTCATTTTTTTATATGTAAAAACATAGTTTTCAGATTTTTCCCCACAAAAGATGCTTTGCGTTCAATATATTAAATATATTGTCCCAGTAATAAATATTTTATATCATAATTACTATATTTAGTTTTTTATAGTTACCGTTTTCAAATTTAAAAGTGTATGTTAATTAAATCTAAAAATCAATTTCGACCACATAAAAAAAGCCTGGTCCCCAATTCCTCTTTATTTTTATTTAATAATTTGGTTGCTAATTAATGTTTTCAAATTTTAAATAAAATATGATTGCAGGCCGTGTCCCCGATTTGACACGAGGATACAGCGTAGTACTTCTTAAAACTTGGTTCTTTATTTGATGTTACGGAGGAGGATTAGGGCAAAAGACCGAGATTGCGATGGAGGCATGGAGCCAAATCGATGGAATAAATCTCAGAAACAGAACTGTCTGCAATTTAATATCCCTATAGGATTAGGGTAGGGAAGGGGGGGGGGGAAGAAGGCGACTGGCCGAATAACATTGCATAATTCCGGGCTAGGTCATAAATATGATCCATAATTAGCTGGAAAAAGAGAGATGAGAGTGACCAACTCTCAACTCGAGGTCGTGCCCATGTCGGTTCCTTCTATTGTCCTTATTATATCTTCTGAAAACACCAGCAAAAAGTGATTTTTACAAACCTATACCCGGAGACAAATACCACCCTTTGCTTTATTACCATGCATCTTCATCTTCTGAACCCTTCTGGTCCACTTTGGGGGGCGCAAGATGCAAATCCCTTTTGAGAAATTTACTTACTTTGAGCTGGGGTTAATGCCATTTGGTTGGTTTGCCATTTATTGCTTTTTTATCTTAACTGTATTGTGTGCTTTTTTAGCTGCAAATAGACCCTAGACCTAAGTGTTCTCTGCTATTTGTACAGAACTGAACGACGGACGCCCTTGGCCTATACCCATTTATTTTACTACCTTCGTCTTTGCTATAAAGACCACCAGTAAGGAATCTCATTCTGCTTCTGGTTCTGTTGATTTGATTCTTGATTGATTCTCAGCCTTAACATGAAAACGTTCAAGTGTTTGAGCATTTCTATATTTGTTCTGTGTATCATTAGTTTAAGTGGCTCTTGCTCTGGTGAAGATGATGAATCTTCTTCTTCCTCTTCTTCTCCTATGAAAGAAACTGAGAAAACTGCTTTGTTTTCTTCTTTACAAAGCTTTGTTGGTAAATGGTGGAATGGCTCTGATCTTTATCCTGATCCTTGTGGCTGGACTCCTATTCAGGTTTAAATCCTTCGTTTCTCTGTTACTTTTGTAACAGTTTCTCATTCTGATTCTTATTCTGATTCTTGTCACAGGGTGTTTCTTGTGATTTGTTTAATGGATTCTGGTACGTTACTGATATAAGCATCGGCCCTGTTCATGATAACTCGTTAACTTGTGATCAAAATGTGGTTTTTGATTCACATTTGTTTGCTCTACGGCATCTTAAGTCTCTGGCATTCTTCAACTGCTTTGTTTCAAAGGATCATCAAATAATGATTCCGGCTAAAGAATGGGAAGTCATGGCGGAGAGTTTAGAATCTTTGGAGTTCCGGTTGAATCCCGGCCTCACCGGAGTAATTCCGTCGGTTTTCGGTAAGTTCAGGAACTTGAAATCTCTGATTCTAACGGCGAATGGACTCACCGGAGAAATACCAGAAGATATCGGTTATTTAGCTAGCTTAAAACGATTAAATCTCGCCGGGAACATTTTAACCGGTGGGATTCCGGGGACTTTTGGTGGGCTGAAAGAGCTTCTGATTCTTGATATCAGCAGAAACTCAATCTCCGGCGAACTACCACTGGCTATCGGAGAACTTAACTCACTGCTTAAACTCGATCTCAGCAACAATCAGTTAACAGGAACCATCCCTTATCAGATCGGAAATTTGAAAAACTTAACACTTTTGGATCTCAGCAACAACAAATTTTCCGGTGGGTTATCTGAATCAATTCAAGAACTGAGTTCTCTACAAGAACTATCACTTTTCAACAACCCCATCAAAGGAGAAATCACGAACATCAAATGGCATAAACTTACATCTCTCGCCGCCATGGATTTCTCAAACATGAGCTTAACAGGCGGAATCCCAGACTCCATAACCGAGCTCAATTCACTGAGATTCATAGGCTTGGGAAACAACAATCTAATCGGAGAAATCCCAATAAAGCTCGGATCTTTACCGAACATCAGCGCAATTTATCTCCAAGGAAACAATCTAACAGGCGAATTAAAATTCCCAGAAGCATTTTACACCAAATTAGGGCGACGATTTGGTGCTTGGGGAAACCCAAATCTCTGTTTCCCAAATACGATACAATCAGGAACTCCATTTGGGATCAAACAATGCACGCAAAACAACATCAAATACCAGACCCAGATCAATCAAACTTCAGATTCATCATCAAGATACAGAATCCGAAGATGGGTATGTTTAATTATCATTTTGATCTGGAATTTGGGATAGTAACAGTGGTAAGAATCACAGAGAGCAGAGGAGAGGCTCGAAGTAGGGGTATCGTAGAGTGTTATTCTAACAACTGATCTGAAATCTGAATGAAAATGTGTATGTAATGTAAGAATATGTACGTATTTAGTTATGATTTGAGTATAACGTTCGGATTTTGATTTGTCAACACCCGTCCAGGGATAAGTGATTTAGTAGCCGGGCAATATTGCTAGATAACCTTATGCAAAACTTTCATTTGCTAAAGTATTTATGCATAGTTTTTGCTAGATAACCGTGGTTTGAACCAATTACCCATGCTAACATTGATCCAATGCATTCTAAATGATGGTCTCATTTCAAAATCAAGTCCAAGTCAATAAAAACTGGATTTATAACTATTTAAATGTTAAAAATCAGTCACTAGAATTATTATTATTAAATAATATTTTAATAAATTATCACTGAACAGTCTGATGCTACAATCGATTCAATCGATAGAAGAGATTTTTGGTTTATAAATCAAGTCGATTTAAAAAATTATGAGTATTTGTCAACTAACATTTTCTAAAACTGTCGTTTAAATAGCTACCCTTCAAAAGATAAAACATTATTTTTATAAATTTTATAAAGGAAAATGACAAAAATTTAAATAACATTAATAACATTTTTAATAAAAAATTAATTTTAAATTTATTTCAAATAAATTAAGATTATAAAATCAATAAGAATATGGAGAAAATATTATTTTTATAGTTTTATTAAAATTAAATGATACAAATTAAAATATAATATAAAATAATCAATTATTAAATGGTCCATTTTATAATTGTATTTTATCATTCAGAAATACATATTTTATTTCATTATAATTCAGCTATAGATTATGTGTTAGCAAAAATCGAACAATTGATCGATTGAAACCATTAAATTAAAAATTATGCATGTTATTTAAAAATATTGTATTTTAATTTTAATTAAACTATAAAAATAATATTTTTCTCTCTTACGAATAAGTTATTTAGTCAACGTTTTTAGAAAACAAGTTAATTGACAAATACTTTAACAAATTATGTTAGTTGCACCACATTTATCCATAACTTTGTTTATTTAATTTCAGATATAAGAAAAACTAAAGGATATGATTTGTAAGTGTGGGAGTATTAAAAATATGAATGAGATGATATATTAATTACTAGACTGATGAAGAACTGATAAATCATGAGGAAAAATTTGATATTTTTATATGATATTCATAATTGAATTATGCATTCATTTAATATGACAATGTAAAAAGTAAAAGTTATTTATCATAGAAACAAATTGGAAGTTGGGATTGTGCTCATAACATTTATAAATGAGATGTTTTATACTTCGAGATTGAGGAACATAGTTATGTTATTTAGTGAAAACATAGGATTCATTGAATGAGAAAAGTTCAAATATTCATTTCTAAACTCGGGATAAAAAAAACGCACGAATTAAGGATAAATGGTGTTTTTCAAATTTTCATGTTTCAACCATGTCCTATACGATCAGTGTCGAAGAATTTACGAATAACATAACACTTTTTAGGGTAACTTTTAGATCAGTTTTGTGCACTACATTCTAATTAATTATTTTAAAATTTAATTCTAGGATTTGGTAAAATTACTGAAAGTTTTTGGAGAATATAGTAATATTAAAAAGTTAATGTCCTCCATTGTAAATATGGAGGACCTCAAGTACGGCTTAGAGTACATATGAAGAAGAGAATTCTTTCAATGGAAGATTTCAACTAAATGCATATGTTTTCTTATAAATCTTTAAAAGTTTATCCATCCTAGTCTATGTAATATGTTTAGAATCCATTATATTTTTTTATATTGAACATGATGAAAAGCTACTAAATCATATAAGGAGAAATTTGATATTCATAATTGAATTATACATTCATTTAATTTGTCAATGTAAAAAATGAAAGTTATTCATTATAGAAATAAATTGGAGGTTCGGATTGTGATGATAACGTTTTTAAATGAGATGTTTCATAATTCGAGATTTAGGAACATAGTTATGCGATTTCTGGAAAACATAGGATTCCTCGAATGAGCAAAGTTCTGATATTTATTTCAACATCAGGAGCAAGAAAACACACAAACGAAGGTAATATTACGATATTGCATTGGTAGTATTCTGATATTCATTTCTACACTAAAGATCAAGAAAAACGGACATACTAAGGATAAAATTGTGTTTTCAAATTTTCAGGTTCATCCATGTCGTATGCCATTTATGTCGAATGATTTTGCGAATAACATAACACTTTTTAAGGTACCTTCAGATAAGTTTTTTGCACCACATTCTTAACAATTTTTAAAAAAATTAAATTTAGACTTAGGAAAAATTATTGAAAGTTTTTGGAGAATGTGGTAATATAAATAATTAATGTCCTCCATCGTAGATTTGGAGGACCAACATCTACGGCTTACATTACGTATGAAGAATAGAATTCATTCAACGTAGCACTTCAACTAAATGGATATGTGTTTTCAGAACAAATCTTTAAAAGTTTACCATTTCGGAATCCATGTAATATGTTAAAGATCCATTTAATGTAAGAATATTTTGTTATATTGGACATTATGAAGAACATGCAAATCATATGAGGATAAATTTGATATTTTCATTTGATATTCATAATTGAATTATGCGTTCATTTAATGTGATAATGTAAAAAAATGAAAGTTATTCATCATATAAATAAATTAGAAGTTGAGATTGTGCTCATAAAGTTTTTAAATTAGATGTCTCATACTTCGAGATTGAGGAATATAGTTATGTGATTTCTAGAAAACATAAGATTCCTCGAATAAGCAAAGTTATGTTATTCATTTCTACATTCAGGATCAAGAATGCGCACAAACGAAGGTAGTGTTACGGTATTGCATGGGTGGTATTCTGATATTCATTTCTACACTAAGGATCAAGAAAAACGCACATACTAAGGATAAATAGTGTTTTTTTAAATTTTCAGGTTTAACCATGTCGTATACCATCTATGTCGAAGGATTTACGTATAACATACCACTTTTTAGGGTAACATTTAGATCAGTTTTTTGCACCATATTCTTAACATTTTTTTTAAAATTTAATTTTAGGCTGAGGCAACATTATTAAAAGTTTTTGGAGAATGTAATAATATGAAAAAACTAATGTCTTCCATCGTAGAGATGGAGGACCAACAACTACGGCTTATATTACGTATGAAAAATAAAATTATGTCAACACAACACTTCAACAAATGGATATATGTTATCTGACAAATCTTCAAATAGATAGAGGATCAACAATACAGCTTATATTCCGCATACAGTTTGTGTTGAAGGGTTTAACAACAACATTCCGTGTTTCATAGAATGTTTAGATCACTTTATTGTGCTATATTCTTTAACATTTTTTCTTTTAAAAATGTACAAAACATGTTATTCAACCACTCTTTTATGAAAATGTGTTATTTGACACATAATTTTGTTGCATAGGGTTAGTTTGCCAATTTGGCCTAATTTACTCATCTTCCAAGAAAGTCGAGAGGGCGATAAAGAAATATATGAAATTCATTTCTATAGAGGTTTTCAAATTTTCAAGTGCACACAAAATGTCGTAGTAAAAATAATGTTAAAACAAACAAATGTTAAAGAATGATGCAATAAAATGATCTAAACATTACCATGAAAAGTAGAATTTTGTTGTTAAACCATTCCACACAAATTGTGTACGACATTTGTGTGAACTTGAAAATTTGAAAATTGTGTACATTTCTACGATGTACAAGTACCATGTTGAATGATTCCTCATGTTCATATGTAATATATGCCTTGCCCTTTGGTCCTCCATCTCTACAATGGATGACATTGATTTTTTTAATGGTAATGCATTCTCCAAAAAGTTGCAGTAGTTTTGCTTTAGCCTAAAATAATGTGAAAACAAACAAATGTTAAAGAATGTATCCCAATAAAATGATCTAAACATTATCCTGAAAAATGGAATTTTGTTGTTAAACCCTTCCACACAAACTGTGTATGACATTTTGTGTGGACTTGAAAATTTGAAAATAATGTGTACAAATTGTGTACATTATTTAAGAAAACAATACATGATATTTAATCCACATTATTAGAATAAATATACTAACATGCGGTACTATTAAAAAATTATATATCCTCCATCTTAGAGATGGAGGACCAACGGGGAAAGTATTAATTACATATGAGAAAGAAGAATCATTCAAAAGAGCTCTTGAACTAAATGACTACGTACTTTCAGGTAAATCTTTAAGAGTTTACCCAACTGAGAGTAAACTCCAGCCTACATGTTCTTATATTTTGTGCTGCATTGAATAATGTTTTCATTGTATTCTTTCTGCGGATAATAAAATATGAACAAGTCGGATTGTTGGATTCTTTTTTGGTCTCTTTCATCTTCTTGTTATGTTTGTTAAATGTAATCAACGAAAAGAGGAAGACCCACGTATCCATTTTTATCATAGAACCAAATAACAAGCTTTGAATGTACTTGTCATCATCCTTTTGGTTTTATCGACGCACTCTACAAATCTCATTTCTATTGACAACAAACCATTGTTAACAGGGATGTATATTAGAAAAAACAGTGAGTTTTGAAGAATATTTACATACATAAATTGGGAAACATTGTGAGTAATATTTATGTACATGGAGATTGTAATTAGAATAATATTTATGTACATGGAGCCACGCCATCGGCTACCTGTAACATTGTCCACGTCCAAAACTATTTTGCCGTATAAATCTCTTTACACATCATCATTTTCTCACATTTACATCATATTCTCTTTCTACATCTAAAATTTCTCACTCATCTACATCATTATTTATTTATCTTTCATCCACATCAACTTCTCTCTCCAAATTTCATTTTATCTTTCTATCTCAACTTTATCATTTTATTACCTTATTTATCATTAAATATTACATTTCAATTTTAATATTTTAAAGTCAATATAAAATTGATTAACATTAAACTAAATTATATATTACGTTTTATAGAATTTAATATTATATTACATTAACATTAAAATAAATTAACTAAAAAGATTACAAATACATCTAAAATTGATAAAGAAATTTATTCCATACATGTTCAATAAGATCATTTTTTAACTGATGCCAAATTCTCCGATCACGAGCATCGATCATACGACGAAGATAACCATGAAAACTTGGATCAATTCCTCTCTGAATTGGTTCCGATTCTGAAGAGTCTTCCGGTTGATCATAATCTCAAAGTGCATTATAAGTTTCGGTGTGATCGTCTCTCTCATCTTCGATAATCATATTATGTAATATAATACATGAATACATTATATCTCCAATAGTTGATATATCCCAAAGACGTGAATGTCGGATGAGAATCCCCCATCGAGATTGAAATATCCCAAATGTCCTCTCTACATCTTTTATGCTTCTTCTTGATGAATGGCAAATAATTTATCTTGTAGAGTTTGTGGTAGTGTAATATATTTAATAAAAAGAGGCCAATTATGGTATATACAATCACCCAAATAATAACTTATATTGTACCGATTTACATTGACTATGAAAACAACTTGAGGGGTTGTTCCATGGTGCAATTCATGCAGTAATAGTGATCTGCAAAAAATATTCAAATCATTGTTAAAACATGTCATACCAAAAAAAGCATGTCAAATCCATGTATCCATAGAGGCAACAGCTTCAATCATCAACGTTGGAACACAATTGTCTCCACAAACGAATTGACATCTCCATTTCCAATGCATATATCTATACTTCCCAACATTCCATGGAAACCACAATATTCTGCCAAGTGTAGCAAGCGTTGAATACCTTCCGAAGTCGGACGTCACAGATGTTCATCCCCGAACACTCATCGGACCGCTCTTACAAAATTTCGCAAGCAGTTTTATGTGGTCTTCTCTCCCAATCGAACATATTCATCTACTTGATCATCGGCAAAACTATATGTTAAACATCGTATAGCCGCGGTGCATTTCTGATGAACTGTGAGGGACGTATGTCTAGTGGCATATATCATTGTTTGGAACAAAAAAAACATGTTCAACGATTGCTGTCATAATTCACTCGAACAGTGGATGTCCCATATGAAATCGACGGCGAAATTGGTCTTCATAATACACCGGGTATTGACAGAAGTAATCTACCATCAGTCTTGTGCTTCCACACTCATGTACCCCTTTCGATGTGGCGTTGAACATGTTTCTTTTTTTGCCTCCGATTGGGTGATTCTTCGGAATCATATGAACTACTCGAAGATGAAAACTTCATGTACGCCTGTAGTTGTTTGTACATATGCGGGGTTTCGAAGAGGAATGAATCCGTCAAACGAGATTGATCATTTTTAGTAGAATTCATCCTCAATTATTTGTGTTATGCAAACATTTCAACAAAATTATTTATAGAGGAAAAAGTTCGCGTCTCGAGATGTTGTAGAAAGTCGTGTAATGACTAATCACATCGATCCAAAAAATGATAAACAAAGAAAGACGAGCAATGACTAGTCACTACCCGGCACCGTTGTCGGAAAACATCGAGATTTGAATTTCGATTTGACAAAACATAATGCAGAAATCGAAGGCCCTAGAAACACGCAATTGTGTTTAGTCATAATCCGGCAAGGTTGTCGGAAATTCGAATTTCGATTTGACAAAACATAATGTGAAAATCGAAGGCTCTAGAAACATGCAATTGTGTTTATTCACATCCCATCATGGTTGTCGGAAATTCGAATTTTGATTTGACAAAACATAATGCGGAAATCGAAAGCCCTAGAAACACACAATTGTGTTTAGTCACATCCCGACAAGGTTGTCGTAAATTCGAATCTCGATTTGACTAAACATAATGTCTCAACTATATAAGCCACTCTTATTGATCATTCTTCATATTTATCTTGAACAATATGTGTCGTATATCAAATGTTGAATCGCAAGAATTTTCATCTCAAAATGGTCTAGATAACTTACACAGTGGCAACTATGTCGGTAACACCGACAAGGGTAGGAACACAAGGTGGACAATGCGAGAGAAGCAGCTTGTGGTCGCAGAATGGCTCCATACATCTAAAGATCATATTATCGGTGACTCACAGAAAAGTAGTTTTTTTAGGGATGAATAGCTGACTTCTACACAACACATGGAGGTCCAAGCTCCAAACTCCGTGACAAAGAAGTCATTCGGATGAAATAGGACAAAATCACCAAAGCCGTCTCCAAATTTTGTGGAGCTTACAATGGTGTATGTACCCGGCATCCAATTACATATACCGAACATGACTATTTCAAAGAGGCACTTGTCGCTTTTCGAACAGAGGAAGAAAAAGATTTCGCTTACGAACATACTTGTCGAGTCATGAGAAATAAGTCGAAATGGCAACATGAACAAAGAAGTAGCTTTCATCGCTCCGGTGAAAACTTCGGCGTACCCCCATCGGATCCGGCACCGGAAATCCAACCTATTGGAAGAGATGTTGCTAAAAGAACACAAAAACAAAAAGAACCTAAGACGGGCGAGGTTCTTTATCTAGAGCGGAACGAAGAGCGGAGAAAGACCAGAATATTGATGAGAGCAACAAACGCTTCGACGAATTCAACAAGCTATATGAGTCAGACATAAGTGTAAGGTTGATGAATTCTGATACGGATAAGTTGAATCATGCACTAAAGCTATTATTTGAGGATACTATTCACAAGTTCATCGCACGTAGTTTGATTAATAGCAATGATGGATCTCAAAATTTTGCTAGTAACCTGTGAAGTAGTGGTCAAGACAACGATTTAGATGATTTCGATGTTAATCATTAGTTATTTGCTTCGATGTATTTCGTGTTTTTGCTTCGTACTTCGTTTTTATTATTTCCATTTTAAACTATTAAATTTAAAATAAAATTATATATTTAAATTATTAAACTAAATGAATAATTTGAATATATATAATATTTATAAACAATTATATATTATAAATAATATTTAAATATATATATATATATTCATTAAATTTAAAATAAAAATAATAATATTTTTTTATTAAATTATTTCATTTCCGCGTACAGAGGGCGTCTGTCCAAAGCTCTGTCCGCAGAACATATAATTATGTGCGTACAAGGGCATCCAAAGCGGTGGAAATGACCATATGGAAATATAGTCATTTCCGCCATCACGCAGTCTAACCGTTGATATAATCATTTTGTCTTGGGATACACAGTACACTCTTGTTCATAATTATTAATTATTAATTATATAATAAAGATCATTTTGTTATAGTAAGGGAGTTATTGATGTTTGGCTTAAAAATTTATATAATAGATATTTTTCTTTAAAAAATCTCAAAATTCATTTTATTTTAATTAAAATAAACTTTATTTTTAAATGAATACACAACTTACATTAAAATTATAATTTATCATATTTAATTTCAATTTTATTCTTGAATAAACTGTTGTATTATTTTAATATTCATTTATTTTTTGAATACTATGTTTGCATTCATTTACTTGTAAATGATATTATTTTAAAAATATTGACTTTAGATCTTTTTTCTTACTAATCTGATTTTCTTAGAACAAATACGATGATATTCTATTATTATTAAAAATAATCTTAATTTTTGATTTTTTTGTGATTTAGGGTTTTATTTAGGATTGAAATTTTAATCTATTAAAATCTAAAATGTAACTCAATCAAAGTTTTTTAATAATAATACTCAAACAATTCATTAAAGATTAATAAAAAATGTCAAATCAAATGTCCAATCTAATCAACTCTATCCAGGGGATTTAATTTTGCAGGATTAAACCCTAACAAATAAAAAATATATAATGTATTCAAAACCTCCAAATAATTAAATGAAAATATAAAAAATTATCGTATAAAATATAGTTAATTAAAAAAAGATATAGAGCACCTCTTATACTACTCTATCTACCCTTTTTCAATCAAAATTGTCTGTAACCGCGAAGAAAGCATCAAAACTAGCTTCATGAAATTTCGGAAATTAATTGAAATTTATTATTATTATTATTATATAAATAAGGTAAATTGCCTACTCGTTTCATTTTATTTTGTATCTGCCTTTATAAGTTTACTGATACTAAGACATTGTTGATGTCATGCAGCTGGTTTAGAGGTGGACAAAAGACCAGCCCATACGGTTCGGGTTGGTCTTTTTCGGTCTTTGGTATATCTAAAAGATCGGACCACAGTTCTAATTTTACATATAAACTCTATTGGTCCTATCTTTAGGTCTTTTTAAGATAGATCAACCCGAGACCAAAGACCAAGTCTTCGGTTCGGTCTTTAGCCCTATATTTTATATCAAAATATTAATAAAAAAAATAATGTTTTACTAAGTATATAATTTATAAAAATTATAAATAACAATAAAATGATCGTTTAAAAATCTGTTAGACAATTATTATTGCTTTTATGATTGGTTTACTCAAATATTTAGAATAAAAGTTCATAATTGAAAAATATTCAATTCAATTATTTAAAAAAAAAATCCGAAAATTTAAAATATGAAGTATAATAACACTCATAAATAATTTATGTATCCTTAGATTTTCAATTGAAAATAATAAATATTTGAATGTATAAAAAAATTTCAAAATATAATAAATTTACTTTTACGGGATTTAGGCTTGGTCTTGGTCCTGAGCCTGTAAAGTGTAGACCGAGACCAAACCATCATAAGACTTACGGGTTTAGGTCTTATGAATATTGAGACCAACCCTAGACTTAATTATAAATTTAGGTTCCAAAAGACCAATCCTAATACGAAGGGTTGGTCATGGGCCGATCTTTTTAGGTTCGGACCGGTTAGATCTTACGGGTTGGTCTTAAAAAGCCTACATCTAAAAGCTGGTTATCCTTACTGTGTATGATTTCTTGTATGGTAGACTCTATCTTTCTCTTAGTGGGATTGAAAAGACTATAATCAGGTATTAGAGGTGTGCGCGGATACCCGATTATTATTTTTCTGATCCATTCATGACTATTATAGGTGTGCATGGATCGGTATCCGACCCGATCATCATTTTTGTTATGTGATCCGATAGACACAGATCGTAAAAATGATGATCCAAAACCGATCCGTAATAGTGGATGTGTCTGTGGATCGATTTACGAATACCATAATCTTTATTTTTGAATGATAATTGATAATAAAAATTTACCATTAATCATCAAAAATATTATTTATTTGCAAAACAACACTTACAAATTATAAAACAACAAAAAAACGTATGTTCGGAATTTTCAAACTTCCATAAATTGAAAATTGAATCTAATACTAAATTGAATTAAACCAAAAACATTTGCACAATGAATATATTTTCTTCAAAGTGCACTACATCTGCAAAAAAATAACACAATTCACTTATATATTCGTAATCGCAATCTTGAAAAATAAAATCAATCGTAAAATTAACTACATTTTAAATGACAATATAAAATTTCTAAAAAATATGTATAGTTTAATATAAACATATGAATTTCAAAAATCAATCTCGAATGTTTATTATTTGATGATCTTCCATATAAGTTATTTTTGTAAAATGAGAATAAAATATATAAACATTAATATTAACGAACGAGTGACGTTTAGGGTTTAGGGTTTAGGGCATGCCCTCCAAGTTACGAAATTGCAAATATGACACCTCAAGTTAACAAAAATATGCAAATATTACACCTCAAGTTAATAAAAATATGCACATATGACCCTCTAACTTTAATTAAATGCATGTACGACACCTCAAGTAAATAATATCATTTAATATTGACCCTCTACGACATTGTTAGTGTTTTACGTCCGGATGCACATTTCTCGAACTTGAAGTATCAATTTTGTAAAAATTTTCGTATAAAAGACTTATTTGCATAATTTGTGAACATTGAGAACGAATAATGCCAACGAAAAATGTTTGCAAATTTAACGCAAAATCATGTGTTAAATATAAGGGGTAAAAAACAAACGGTTTTGATAACTTGAGGGGTCATTCATGTAATTTCATAAGTTGGAGAACATAGTTTTTAAGTTGGGGGTTATTTATGCAATTTTCTCATTAACGAACAAATAAGTATTACACCAATATGTATATATATATAATTGTTTCAAAATCCTCCCTTCTCTAAATATCCAAATCCCCATATATATTCAAATCATGTACTAAATATCAGGGGTATAAAACAAACATTTTTGATAACTTGAGGGGTTATTCATGTAATTTTATAAATTGGAGGACATAGTTTTTAAGTTGGGGGCTATTTATATAATTTTCTCATTAACGAACAAATAAGTATTACACCAATATGTATATATATATAATTGTTTCAAAATCCTCCCTTCTCTAAATATCCAAATCCCCATATATATTCAAATCATGTACTAAATATCAGGGGTATAAAACAAACATTTTTGATAACTTGAGGGGTTATTCATGTAATTTTATAAATTGGAGGACATAGTTTTTAAGTTGGGGGCTATTTATATAATTTTCTCATTAACGAACAAATAAGTATTACACCAATATGTATATATATATAATTGTTTCAAAATCCTCCCTTCTCTAAATATCCAAATCCCCATATATATTCAAATCATGTACTAAATATCAGGGGTATAAAACAAACATTTTTGATAACTTGAGGGGTTATTCATGTAATTTTATAAATTGGAGGACATAGTTTTTAAGTTGGGGGCTATTTATATAATTTTCTCATTAACGAACAAATAAGTATTACACCAATATGTATATATATATAATTGTTTCAAANATTTCCCGATTCAACCCTTATCGATATCTACGATCATTTATCAGATATTATACATCCTGATTTATGGAATCGAAGCCAATATTGCACCGAATATTTGTTGCTCCCTAAATTTTCAATAAAGGTATTAGTAACTTTTTTAGTTATTATATCTCCTCATACAAGTACTAACTATTTGAGTTGGTTCTTCATAGGGAATGATTATGAGAGATGATTTTCACTTAGATAAAGCTCTATGGAAAGCAAAGAAATTTCATTTACATTATCCAATGTGGAACCTTGAGGAGTTTCATTTTCATGCAAAATCCAACAAAGTTGATTGTTTCTCGGTTTTATTGTTCCTTTTAAGGTGTCCGATGTTGAAGAAGGTCTCTATCCGCGTAAGTGAGCTCGATTTTTTTAATATCATGTAAGAAATTATATATTTCTATGTATTATGATTGATAGATTGATGAAGGTGTAGTGGAGGCACGTAGTATATTCCAATACTATGAAATGAGACATTTGTGGAGGTCGACATTCAAAATGAAACTATTGAATTATGTGAAGATATCGGGGATGGAAAGAACTATTGAACATTTTCAGATGATCACATTCTTTGAGTTATTTCGAACAAGTTGTTTGACGGATTTCATTGTGATTAAAGCCAAAGGGAATGATGCATCTTACCCTCCAAGGTGGGGGATCCGTAGTTATGAGTATGATGATTATTTACATTTTGATGATTTATAAGTCTCGTAATGTTATATTTTTGGTTCTCAAATTTTGAATTTAATCATTTTTTATTTACGGATTTGGTTATAGTATTCAATTAAACATATTATTGTGTATAGTATATGATAAGTGCCATTGTTATGTTACGAGTTTTTTTATTATAAAATAATGTGGTGCATTTGATGAAATTGTGCATACTAAAGATATAAAAAAATTGGTACTCCAATCACTACATGTAAATAAGTAAAATACCAAAATCTAAGCTTTTTTAGGTGGTCGCATAAAAACCAATAAATAGAAATTGAATCATTACAATTACGTGTTATAAATTAATAGATTCTATATAATAAGATTTCGATTATTATTTTAACTTTATAATTAAGTGTTATTTTATTGTTTCCTTTAATAATCCATTCAAACCAAAGTTTTGTAGCTTCTTAAATCAATCCACAAAACGTTTTGATAATTATTCAGTGTAAACAATAATATAAATTTAAATCGATATTATTTTCCTACGAAGCCCTATTAATTAATACCACAAAGTTTATATTATGTGTAATGAGAGATGATGCATCTTCGTCAATTCAGACAAAATGTTAACTTCAATTAATTCATCACCTTATACACATTGAGTACATTTAAAGTCTGATCAAAACAATTCTTACAACATCAACTTTTTTACGACAAGAAACTCTCACCACGCCGCACGAGCATCGTAAGAATCGAACATTTCCGATAATATATTACAAGCTATGAACAAACAGCAATTTCTCCATAAACGAAATGAAGTTTCATTCTTACAGAAGCTCATCACCTCTTTCATTATCTTCTTCTTTATCTTTATCTATAACTTCAACTGATTCCTCTCTTACGGACTCCTCCTCTGTCATTCGTCATAAAATCCGACTGGCCCTTCGCCTTCTGCCTCGTTCGTATAGAATACCGAGAGATGCCCCGGTAACAGATAATTTGCAGCAATTTAATCGTTCTCTTGAAGGTCCTAGAAGATGTAGCTGGATAACTAAGAGCAGTGGTGAGAATTGACTTATTTCTTTGAAGTTTTACAGTTAACAGTGAAAATGGTTACAAAACTATCTATTTTTATGGTAAAATCAGATGAAGTTTACGTGAAGTTCCATGATGAGTGCTGGGGAGTTCCAGTTCATGATGACAAGTAAGATGAAGTTCGTTTTTTATCGATCATAAATTTGGGTGTTAAATAGTAATTTCTAATTTTCAGACATCACTTTTACACTATTTTAAATTTAGGATATAATTTTCTCGTTCCTTAAACTATTCGTAAATGTTTAGTTTACCGTAATGTAGTTTTTTAGGGTTAAAATTTGTGTTGACTGATGAAGATGAAAAATGAAATTTTACAGTGAGTTGTTTGAGCTTCTAACCATGTGTGGAATGCTAATGGATTTCAACTGGACTCAAATACTAAACAAAAGACAACTTCTCAGGTAATTAGTAGGTTTAATCGTGAATAAAATAGATTCTTATATATCTATGTATGATTTTTTTATTATACAATTTAAACCATTAATTGTTTTTACGTTGCAATTTGATCATCGATTCGATTTGTAATAACCGTATTTTTTTCAGATATGTTTTTGCTGAATTTGATGTCGAAAAAGTTAGCAAAATGGGAGAAAAGGAAATATCCACAATATCATCAAACAAAGACATAAACTTAGCAGAAACAAGAGTAAGATGCATTGTGGAAAATGCAAAATGCATAACAAAGGCAAGTTATTTTTTCATTGAAAAACCGACTACGTATCGGATCACATGCTTTATTTAACGGGTTTTTTCGTTAGGTTGTTGAGGAATTCGGTTCTTTTAGTGACTATATGCGAGCGATAGTTGGTTATAAACCTATCGTAAATCGATTCCGACACCAAAAGAATGTTCCTATGAGAAGTCCTAAGGCGGAGTTGATGAGCAAAGACCTTCTCCGACGAGGGTTTCGTCTCGTGGGTCCGGTTATCATGTATTCGTTTATGCAAGCAACAGGGATGACCATCGATCATCTTGTGGGCTGCTTCAGATATGAAGATTGTGTTCGTTTAGCTCAAGATCTATAGATGCATCACTTTTTATAAGATGCATGGAGTGATAAACTAAATTAAATTTAAAATAAAATATAAAATAAATTATAAATATTGTTATTGTTTATTTAATTTGCGTGTGCGTGTGATTTATTGTATAACTTATGTAATTATCTGAAATAAAAATATTTTTTTAAAATTTATTTACGTCATTTCTTTAATAATAATAATTTTGTTAAACGGTAAATAATAATATGAATTTAAAACAAAAGGCCCAAAAGCATGTAAATTAACATGTTACATGGGCTGGTAAAATTGGGTTGGGCCTAATTAGGAAACCAGTGGATACCGGCCCAGATTCGCTCTGTTTTGTTGGAAGTCGCTATTATCCTTATTTTTATATCGTCATTCTGCACAATATTTCTCGTTCCCGCCACTTTTTTCTCCGCCGTGTGTGACGGTGGTTGTCGGTGCGATATTTGATTCTGTAAGCTCGATCAATGGTGAAAGGTGTGAATACGGATAAATCTGAAGGGCTTGAGATATTATCGATCGGAAAGCTATACAGTGGTCCCTGGGATAAGAAGTACTGGAGCTCATCCAGGGTTTGATTCTCTTCTTATACTTATTTTATACTTTAAATGGAATTCGTTTCGCTATATTTTGGAATTTTATTCGGGATTGCCTAAATTTGATTAAACGTTTGATGTTTTGTGGAATACTTTCTGGTTTTGAATTCGCTACTCGTGATTTTGGATTACGATTCTGGGTGTGTTAACTTAATTCAGTTTTATTCTAGTATCAGGATAAGACTAGGTTCTTTCTATATACCATTCCATGTTTACAGGCTTACGAAGTCTTTTGCAGGGAAAATATCGGTATCCTTATCCTGTTGGATATAAATTATTGAGACCTCAAAATGGGGCTACTTACACGATGGAAATTCTTGAAGGTTTAAAGGGTCCATTGTTTACCGTGAGTAAGACACCATAATTTTTTTTTACTTCGGCTTTTGTCCCTCATTCAATACTAATAATATTGATCTTCAATGAAATATCATAGATTAGCTCTACTGATGGCAAGACATGTTCTGGGGATACACCAGATATGGCATGGCGGAACTTTTCAAAGTTGTACCATGGGAAGCGACTTGTGGGAAAGGAGGGGTTAGAGGTATGTAGTGATCTCCTTTTGGAACTCCAATGGACTACTTTATCTTTTATGAAAGCTCTTCTCACTTAGGCTGGATATGTGTTGTTCCCTTTGTTAGTCTCCTCGTCCTTATTTGTTTTATTTTTTAATTGTCTGTGCATGCAGTTTTTTGGATTAAAGAACTCACTTGTTCAAAGATTATTACGGGAGTTGGTTGCGAATTTTGATGGAAATATTGAACAGAGTTCACTTAAATCAAACTTCTTTGATGGAGATGTCGGGGATGCTGATCAAAAGCATGCAAACAATGCTTGTGATTTGGACTTTGTTCAAGAAAATCAAACACTTCATGAAAGCAAAAGTTTAACTCCAAATGGATTTCCCTTGTCTGTGTGCGGTCCAGAAGCATCAGCTCCTGAAAACACTTCTGCTGCAATAGAGAATGGAGATCATGTTTCGTTTGATGAGAGAGCGATGCAGTCAGGCTCTCCAAATGAGTCTTATGGTCCCAGAGTTGGAAATGGCCTACTAGGAATGGAAAAAGAAGATCCTATTTCTAGAAATACGGGTTTCAGGCACAACACTGATGGATTTCCTGAAATTCAAGCACCTGTAAGTTTCGGGATATATTTTATGTTATGTTCTTTATTGCAGTTTTCATTAGATATTTGTATATACACATTTTTCTCGTTTCCTTGATTGAGGTTCGTTTTGCGCCACAAAATATAGTTCATTAATTTCTTTTGTTTTTCATTGCAGAATGACAGATCACAAAACTCAGGAGGCCAAGATTGTAGTAATTTGATGATTGAAGAGTTAGATGAAGTAACTGCTATTCAGAATAATCTGACATTGGTTACTGACGCTGGTAGTTATGCAGCTGACACATTAGATGATTTTATAGGTGGAGTAACTCTAGATTTTTGGAATTTGTTTTAAACTATTCAGTTTGATTTCATCTAAAACTTATGCAAATGCTGTTCCCTTTTACAGATAGCTCTTCTACTATTCCATCAAAGAATAATGATCAAGGACCCCGGAATTTAAAGGATACAAATTCCTTAAAGTTAGACATCTCTGAAACCCCGGAAAATGGTACAATTCCAGAGGATATAACCCAGGAATATGTTGGTGGTTCAAGCTCCGAATTTTGTGAGGTCGATTCAGTTGGACATGACGTAGCAACATCAATGATGACAGTTCTTCTTCCTCGAGCTCTCCCTCTGCTCAAAACATATAGTAGAAGGAAAAAGAAACTTGACAAGCCTTCCAGTACCTCTAATTCTTTATCCATGAAATCTAATAATGTTTTGCTTGCCCAGTGTCCATCCATGGAGCCAGCAAAGAATTCTGTTTTTATACTGGAAAATGAGAACGCATGCAACCAGTCTGCAACATTAAATCATGAAGATGCTGAGTTTGCTGCCTGCGATTTTTCTTCAAATACATGCGCTACAAACACTGCTTTCGATGACTATCTGACTGCAACATGCAAAATGAATGATGAGTTGAGAATGAACTTCAGAACTAGAATGAGCCTAAATACCAAGCTGGAAGGTTTACTCAAGTTTTTTGCATCATATGTCCTCCCCATGCCAATTCTCATGGTGCAGTTATTCTACAAAGAGCTGGATATTTTCATATCTGTTAACTGTGGATATTCAGATCAGCCAGACAGCACCCTTTTCATCTACAAAGCTCCAGCATGTGGAGAAGATATAACCTCCCCTTCATTGATTGGGCACGCACCTCTAGCTTTCCCTGTAAATGGATTTGATGGGAATGTAAGATGAATATTCGAGTCTTTTGCAGTATGATCAGTTAACTTTATTCAATCAGCAATACGTGACATGCTAGTTTGTCTCTAGGTCTTTGTTAGGAGAGGGTTATTGCAGCTGTCCCCAGATGCAAGATCTCTTGTTTTATTGAACAGCATCAAAACTTCTTACTGTAGGTAAAAGTTTCCTTCCTTTTCTTCATACTTGAACATTTGAAATTTTTGTCTTATTGCTTATCTTGTTTCACTGCAGTCTCAGTAAATTAGATTGCCCCTGCACAGTTTGCACCTCAGATTGTTTCAAGAAGAGTGGGGTTAAAATTGTGAGATTAAACAATGGATTTGTTTCATATGTTACTTTACTGGAGACAACTCATGTTGTCAGCTGCTTTTTAGTGTGTGAACCTTGTTTTGTTCTGGTTGCTGAGGATGGGGGAAAGCTGAACCTATGGAGCATGAACTCTGAATGGAGGTGATTTCATGCCTATAGATTTCTTTATTTATTTTCATCCTCCTTCAGTTTCAGATATCTGAAGTTCTACTCTTGTTTATGCAGTCAACAGAAAGAAGTTTCATCTTTACTGACATGCGACAGAATGCTCCCGAAAATTATGGAGTTGAAACATGTTCCAAAGTCCGCAGCTTTAGTCGTTGGCCACAACGGTCTAGGCGAATTTATTTTATGGTATGTATGATTTCTTGTGTCCATTTTGTTGTTACATATGCTCATATTCGGAATTGTCACTGTTACAGGGATATAAACAAACGGAGTTTGATCTCAACGTTCTCTTCCTTCCCGGGAATGTCCATTTCAGAGTGCCTTCCTGTCAATGTTTTTAGATGGCAAAGGTCAGATCACAATAGAGACAAACTTTCAGAAGAAATAATGAATGCTACTAAAAAAGGACTTTCTTGGGATCCCTCGGATGATAAAGATGTTGGTGTTTGGCTTCTAATCTCGACTGCACCGGATTCTGATTCATATCGTTCATTCGAACAGGAAGCGGACCAGACTCGATACTGGAGACTTGCTCTGTTAGCTAACAAAACAGTTATAACTGGAAGTGTCATCGACAAGGGGTATGTTTTTTTCCTTCTCTAGTAAAAAAATCGATACATTGAACTTAGCCACCCTCCTTCCTTCCTCGCAGAGTTGCCACTGTAACATCGTCTGGTCATGGGATCATTGGCAGAGACGACGGGATGGTTTACGTATGGGAGTTATCTACAGGCATGAAGATAGGGAACCTACACTCTTTTAACGATAGAAGTGTATTATGTGTCGCAACTGGATGTTCGGATTCTGGTGCACTGGCTGCTGTAGCTGCCGGAGATCAGCTACTGGTTTACTTGACATCTTGAAGAGTTTTTACTTCCCGCAACTTGACCCGATGCTGCGAAATGAAACAGCCGAATGTAACGATGAACTTATTCGAGCTATTAGTTGAAGATTGTAAATGTCAAGACAAGTGGTTTTATATCCTTTGATTACCATACACATCAGTACAGTTTAAAAGAGTTGCAATTTAGACATACAATGATCTTAATATGTTACTGAGACCATGCACTACACAAACCAATTCTAGGAGCACAACGGCTTTAGTTGCTCTTGCTCCCACCACCAAAAAGGTAATCAAGTGACGATCCTCCGCCAGGCGCAGCCTGGATCTTTGTCGATGGCCGATCCTGCAAACCGACAAAGCATTCGATAGACATGAATGTAGAAGCACAAGACAAAGGGAAAATATTGAATAACAGGATGTGGTTCGAAAGCATACCGATATGAAGGTGCAAGTATTCTGACCATTGAAGTAGTTGTTGGTTGTGCTGGTTTGAATGCCTGCCGGAATATGCTTACTAGCATCCACCACCGCCGCCGCTTCTTTACTCAGACTCAGAGGCTTGCTGCTTTCAGCTACTTTCTGAATTGTCTGTTTTGGAACCTCACCAGCCCCAAATAAGTATCCTAAAGAACTCTGCCCTCCACCACTGCTAACTCCACGACCCATTTTCACTAACATGAAAAAACAGTAATGAAGAAGATCAAGCAAACAAGTAACAACAATAACCCAATGCAAATAATCATTCCCAATGAACACAAATCAAGTTCAAGCTTTGAAGGAAGATCGAATTAACACAACAAATCGAAAGTCCATCGAGAACCCACTCCACAGATTCGGATCATAATAAGTTATAACCCATGGCGCTCAAATCGGAAGATCAATATGGTCAAAAAAATAAAAATGCATAATCGGACAACAAAGCGATTTCAAGATTTAAAAAAAGTACCTTGAGATAAGATCTGCGGGAGGAAGAGGAAGAAAAGAAGATAGTTGAGTACTTAACTTTTAGTACATTATCTTCTTGCCTCCCACTCCTAGATGCTCGTGAGGGACGCGCTTTTCACTTAAATCAAAGTCGTATCTTAATTCTCTAGGCAAACTGTTCAAAGATGCTGTATTTACCAAAGAGAAATAAAAGACTTGAGGTGACAGAACTTGAACATTGCAAGGTGAAACCAAGAGACTTCTACGTCCAAAGGCATCACGGCCGAACCATAAATTTATAGAACTATCCTACATTCATCAATAAAAAATCAAGAATCACAAACAATTGGTACCCTACATTCAACTTCCCCAGTTCCTTCTCTTCAGTGAAAAATGATTGATTGTACGACAGAATTCTTCATTTCATCATTCGGAATACTTGTAAGAAGGTAAATAAGATTTGTTCCCAAATTTTTAGCCCATCTCCTTCGCAAAGCTGATTTCAAATCCTCTTCCAATTCTAAAGAATGTATTTTTCACACAGAATCAGAAACATATTTCAACTCAACACTAACGAACACACTGGACATCGATTGATCTCCGTCTTCCCCCACATAATAACAAACAACTAACTGCATTGCACAGAACCAGGATTTTAAGTACACCCAGATAAATTTGATTCGAATAAGTCATTTTAAATCACAAGTAACAAACTGCCTCCGTAGCATAGTGGTATTGCGTTCGCTTCGTAAGCGAAAGGTCGCGAGTTCGATCCTCGCCGGGGGCTGTTTTGCTAGGGGTTTTTCTTACCGCTTTTGGATGAACGACCAAAGTCCCCTTTTTAATTTAGCCCCAAACCGGTCCCCTTTTTGTAACCAATGTTTTAAAAATCGTTATTGGCCAATATACCGGACAAACTCATTGGATCGGTATATCAGATATGTATCGGAATATTTAAAATAAATTAAATTATAAAATATTCATATTTTATTTTTTAATATAAAAATCGACCTAATTCGTAAAAATCCTACCCGACCCGAAAAACATATACCACCAAAATACCTACTGAACCCAATAAATTCGAAATTTTGGGTTTAGCGGAAATATAACATGATGTTTGTAACACGTGTCCGGACATCAATTCAACGTGCGTACATTTCCAACCTCTAGTTTCCTCTTTCCTACCAACCGTTGACGTGTCAAATTACATATACCTTTTTCTTAATAATTCTAAATTTAATCTAATATAAATACTATTTCCCACAATTCCTTAATATATTAGTCATCTTATTCCTCCCATGTCGTGTCATTTATTATTAAAAATTTAATTTTATGACTTTAAATTACACATAACTAACCAACTATTAAATTAATTATGGGATTTTACAATATTGTGTCCACTTGATGATAGTCAACTTTGACAATTATACATATTAATAAACAATAAAATGAAACTAAGAAATAGATGGAGACACTAATATCAAATTGAAAATAAATATGAATGCTTCAACTAATTCAATTTCTTCCATTTCATGTTTGTTCTATGCTCGTCTCAACCTCCGTATGGTCACATCCCGTAAGTATTATGATCGATTGGGCTCAAGACATCCAAACATTTATTTTTCAATTCAATAGAATGAAATTAATTTTAATATTAAATCTCTAAAATTGACTCAATTTCATCGAGAAAATATGTTTGGATATAACCTATAAGACAGCATCATAAAATATTTGAATAAGTCATTTATTACGATATCATTTCTCACTTATTATTTAATATTTCGACATTTTTATTATTTATTATTTTTTAATAATGATTATAAATCATTTATCCATTAGGTATTATTTTTGTGTATGTTTATTCAAATAATAATTATAATGCTAAAGATCACATCAAACGTATTTGAAAATTAAAAAACAGTGGGCTTTGGCGACCTTTAAGGGTTATCCGGTTATTGCTGAGGTGTCGGCTTTTTAGTGGTGACAATTCGCCTCCCTAATCTTAGGCCACGCGTCAATCTGCATGTGGGTAGCCCGCTAGGTGTTCCTGAATCTGAGATGAGATTAAAATAAACGGACGGCAGAGATGCAAGGTGTTCAGCGTAACTTCCACTGAGGTTGAGCACAGATCAGTGTAACTAGGTTTAGCATTTTTCAAAGAATAAAAAACCGGCCTTTGTAAATACTAAAGAGACAGCAAGAAAAAGAAGGGTAGTCGTCAGAACCACGTGTCGTGATCTTGTCGCTCTGAATTCCATAGCTTGTCCCCTTCTGATAACCTTTGCTTTAAGTACAGTTCAAATACTCTGTAACTAAGGGCTTTTTCGTCATTATGACATCCGTCTTCATCTTCTCAAGCTAAGGTAACTTCATTTTCTTCAGTTTTCTTGTCTTTCTCTCTTCTTCTTCATATCTTCATTGGGTTGATGTAAGTTTCTGTCAATTGGGTAACAACCCAATATCCCGTTCCTTTTTTTCTTGTTTGTTTGGTTTAAAGATTAAAGCTTTGTGGTTTTGTTATGAGGAAAAGCTGAATAAAAGGTAGAGTTTTCCTTGTGTTTAGTGTTCAAGCATATTTTTAGTGTATTACAAATACCCAGTCTTGGAACAGCGTTTATGTGATATGGAGTTCGAGGTTCTGATCTTGTAGATCAGATCACAATGCATTTCGGCTTGATGGAGGAATAGAAACAAGACTGTGATAACATCAGAACCTTGATAAAACTTTATGGTCGCCTATAGCTTACACGATGGTGCTAAAAAAAGAGGATGAAGATGAGATTGAATTAAGCCTTGAGTTATCATTAGGTGGAAATCATAATAAGCTGTTGCGATCTTCTTCTATCGCTTTATGTTTACCTGTAGTTAGAGATGACAGCGATACTCTCATGTCAATACAACTTCCTCATTCATCTATTGCAAGAACTTCTTCTCTGCCTGTGGAATCTGAGAAGGAATGGAGAAAGAGGAAGGAAATGCAGAATTTGAGGAGATTGGAAGCTAAGAGAAGGAGATCTGAGAAACAGAGGCTTTTAAAGGAAGATAAAGAAGGATGTGGTAGTTGTAGTTCTCAATCTCAACTCTACGACAAGAAAAAACTGCTGTCTCACTGTAAGAATTCTGTACCTGGTTCATCGTTTCAAAGCACAAATCCTCAAGGTAATTCATCTTTGTGTTCTTATCAAAGGTTAAACATCAACATTCATGATCTGCTTTATGCCACAGTTTCAGAATGTAATAAAGACATGAAGCCTGATACATTGGGAGGCTTGAGAGCAAAAATGGAAGATATGCCAAGTGTTTTCACAAAAGGAGATGATCCAAATGGAAGACGAGTTGATGGTATACTTTACAAGTATGGTAAAGGTGAAGAAGTTCGAATAATGTGTATTTGCCATGGATGCTTCTATTCACCAGCTGATTTCATCAGACATGCTGGTGGAACTAATGTTGACTACCCTTTGAAGCATATTGTCATGAACCCCACCTCTTCACTTTTGTAATCCAACTCAAAACTCTTGTTTTTCTCACATTTTGGTAATGCGTTTACTAAGAGTTGCTTCATATCATCAAAAACTACTTACTTACATTGTTGTCTCTGTTCAGGCACATGATTCATAGTCATACATACCCCCTTGTCTTCATCATGTTTTTTTTCTTTGGTTGATATAAAAAGTACTTGCAATGTTGTCCCTGAGAAGCTGCAATTAAGATGCAAGAGTGGATCTTGGGCAGCTATCTAGAGCACAAGCTAAGATATCTCTGTAATCTCGTTGAATTCGGAAGGTATCGTAAACTTTCCCATCTCTGCTTTTCATGTACTCAAACAGGAGGTTAGAATGATCAAAGGCTGTAAGCTTAACGAATCCGAAATCCGATTCTCTGTAAATACTCCAACTTGGCTTAAGAGACGTGAACTTCGAAAGGCTAGCACCTCCGCCTCCTGCAACGATGTGTATCGTTCCATCGAGGCTGCCATTGTAGAAGCTTGCCTCCTTTTTTGTACAGATATTCTGGAGTACATGAAAAGGGAAATGAGTGCAAATTACTTAGTGAAGAACTCAAGATACACATATGCAGACCTGGTAAATGGGACAAGTTCTTTCGTAGCTGTGAACATGGCCATAGAAGGCAATATCTACTTTATACTTTTGCCAAAGTAGTTGAAGATCGTCTCGCCCCATTGGCTCAGCGAATGATCCTTCGGAAGCATAGTATTCATCGGACGAATAACCGAGCACACGATGAGCTAGAAATATGAGCCAAGGCTGTTTTTGTCTGTCTACTGATGCAAGGCAATGCTCTATAAACTTGTACTGCTCGCTTCCTTGCCTCCAGTCGTGCTCGGTGTGCGCTATGCAGAACCGGAACATCCCGTAGTCGGTTGAATACCTACACATTTGAGAACAATAACTCGTCAATATGACTGTTTTTTCACAGAAAGAAGTGTCGTTTTACCAGAACTTGGCTCGATTTTCCGCAGGAACATAGAACATGGACGAAGATAAAACTCCACATTCTCCACCCGAATCTAAGTTACCATAGAACGATCCGGTCCCTGGCCAGTCTCGTTCGTGATTACCGCTGCGACCACAACGAATTAACAAGATAAACAACAGCATCGATAATATGAAAATATACCTAGCGATCATATATGGTACTCGTGAAGCAATCGGTTCGATTTGAGCGGTAAATTGATCCCATTGTGAGGTATATCCATTAGCATAACAAATATCTCCAATGTGAAAAACAATATCGTAATTCATCAAGTCTTCAGTTAGCTGCTTAGTAGTATTCAGAGAGCCTGGTTCAAAATTGTTATGCTCATTGGATCCATCAACTTCATCCTGTTCAAATGATCAGTATAATAAAAAACGACACTATTTCGAGCATTAAAACGAAAGAGCGAACCTTTCCCATGTCACCGAATATGATAACGCGCTGCAATGAGTTCTGTCCAGGATAAGGAGATGACTTAAACTGATTAACTTTGCTCCAAATGAATGTACCATTGAGAAGTTGATGCCCCAATTTGTAAGTATAAACTGAATTTGGCCATAAATCCTTCATAAAACTTGTATGTATGAATCCCGGATCACGCCATCCCACAGTTCGTGCAGGTGCACCTTGCCATTATCACGAAAAAATCTCATTCCTTGTTAAAAAAAGAACAAGGGAAACTATAACTCACCACACATGCTGCTGCGGTCAAATGTAAGAGTAACTGCGGGAGTCTGTTTCTGTTCTTCGCCTTTCCGGCCCCATTCGACCAATGGCTGTGCTTCCTCAATGCTGTAGCCACTAGTCCATGTCACAGTCATCTGAATGAAAAAATGAGAGTTGGAAAATGTATGGAAAATCTCATAACCAGAAACGAACTAAAGCTTACTTCATTCCATTCTTTTCCTAGAGCTAATCTTGGATAAAGAGGTGCATTCGGATTCGCAAAGATGACTACATTTGAAACTGCTATGAGCTTCGGCTGCAACCCAAGAGTGAAAATTCAATCCTTGTTTAAGTAGCACAAATAGTTAAGCAAGANTCATTCCTTGTTAAAAAAAGAACAAGGGAAACTATAACTCACCACACATGCTGCTGCGGTCAAATGTAAGAGTAACTGCGGGAGTGTGTTTCTGTTCTTCGCCTTTCCGGCCCCATTCGACGAATGGCTGTGCTTCCTCAATGCTGTAGCCACTAGTCCATGTCACAGTCATCTGAATGAAAAAATGAGGGTTGGAAAATGTATGGAAAATCTCATAACCAGAAACGAACTAAAGCTTACTTCATTCCATTCTTTTCCTTGAGCTAATCTTGGATAAAGAGGTGCATTCGGATTCGCAAAGACGACTACATTTGAAACTGCTATGAGCTTAGGCTGCAACCCAAGAGTGAAAATTCAATCCTTGTTTAAGTAGCACAAATAGTTAAGCAAGAAATCTACATTTTTCACACCGCCTGAAAACAGTGCAAATGAAAAATCTGATCTTTGGTTGATTAACTGAAGATTCAGAGAGCCTCTGCCTGTCTCTGTGTAGTTAGGATTCGTAAAATTTGCATACTGATACTGTAAATAAAACCCATAAACGTCAGCCTACATTTTGATTTGATGAATAAAGAGAACATCTCTACAAATCACAAGAACCTTTATAGGAGCAGTGCACAAATAAGGTGTTCCAACCCAAATATTCTCAGGGGGGCAAGCTATTGAACTGAAAATAGGCTTCACATTGATAACTCTTCACAATAACAAATAATAACAGAAGGTGAGTTGATACCTAAAATTTGAAGGAGAAAAGACTCCTACCCAGTCATCTGCTGTAGGTTTAGATGCTCTGTACTCCACAATAGCCCATTCTCTGTCTGTATCCTGACCCTAAACGCAATGAAGTTCAATATAAATCTTTAAAAAAATTCATCTTAATGTAAACGAATTCCCTACTTCAAACGTACATTGAGTCCAAGTACCGAAGGAGAAGCTTTGATGTAAGATTCCTTATCTAAATCAATAATAGCGTTCTCAATGATGATCAATGAAAGCGGGTGAACCCCATGTGAAATAACCCCCCTAGGAACGATAAGGAAGCAGAAAACCAACAAAAAACTCAATCGAGGTTCCATTCTACTGAAACTTCAGATACTGAAGAGGGTTTCTTCAGCAGTGAACTAATAAAAGTGTCAGGCTAATTGAAGATGAACTCGCCCCACTCCCAGCTGCTTACTCTTCTCCGTTTTCCTTTTTATGGGTACGGATAAAGTAATCGTCTTGGTACAAGCAACTCTTGGAATCTATCGCGAACGTTCTTTAAAGGTTCTGATTCAATCTTTAGCTACAAATGTGACAAATTACACGTCGTAATTGCCAAGAATCATTATCACTTCTAGGTGAGTTTTACTGTTATTAATCTGTCTCAGTGAATTTTTAACAGTAATTCTGTCTGAAAACAGAAAGATATACAGCAGATCCCAATTGCTTAAGTATTAAAACTTGTTGCATATACGTTGCCATTAAAAGTGGAATCTTTCCCATTGATGAGCAGCCCCAACTTCACCTTATATCAAAATTTATATCAATTCAAGTTTCTTAATTTTATAGAAACGCCCGGAGCAGTATTTTGATATGATGATTGTTACCAATATTGGAATCTTCCTGTTTAGCTATCAACAATGGTAACATGCATGGAAATATGCTTCACTTCAACAACAATCCAGAAACAATAGATACAGCGAGAGAGGGAGGAATATAGGGAAGAAAGAAAGAGTTTTTGTTTAGGTTGTGGGTAGTTCTAGCCTATCATTAGCGACCCATCTCTCTAAAAGTTAGATTCTTTCCCAACATTATTTCTTATATTGGATCATAACTTATTGGGTTGACAATAATTACACCTTTCTTTTTCTAAGGAAGAGATTTCATAAATATGGTGTGTGTTCACTAGAGTTTCAACTTGCTACTCTTCCGTTTACTTTCCCCAAAAATCGCCTTTAGTTCGAGTATCCTCTTTGTTGTCTTCTTACTGGTTTATCGATCTGGGTTATGCTTTGATTTCTGTTTATATTGCTGGGGATTGAGAAAACGGTGCATTTCATGAGTATTGATTGATTTTCTTGATCTGGGGTTTGTGTTTATCGATGGAGCAATCGAGATTCGTTTGCAAATTATGCAACAAAAAGTTTCCCAGTGGGAAATCCCTTGGTGGGCATATGCGATCTCATGTAGTTTCGAAATTTAACTCCAGAAACAAGAAAAGTTTCAAAGCTTCTGAGCAAGAAAAATTTCAAAGTTTAAGAGATAGTCGAAAGAAATCATGGAGAAATGTTGATTCAAAGATGATTTGTAATCATTGTGGTAAAGGGTTTCATTCTCTTAAAGCTCTTTGTGGGCATTTAGCTTCCCATTCCGTTAAGGTAAAGAAATCTACAGATACTTCATCTGTTTCAGTTTCTGAGTTTGAATTGTATGAGCAAGAACAAGTTGCAATGTCTTTGATACTTTTATCCAGAGATTATTATGCAAATGCTGAGTTTTCAGTCAACAAAACTGGTCTTGAAGCTGCTTCAATGGAGGATTCTGATTCAGGGTATTTCTTAGATAATGAAGTTACAAAGAAGAAGAAGTTAAAATTTGAATCAAGAAACCAGAGTGAAAACGATGATCAAAGTCAAACTAACTACAAACATGACTGCAACAGTAACATAACTACTGTGATTTGCTCTCAGAAGAAGAAAAAAAGCCATGTTTGTCCGTTTTGCAACCGGATTTTTAAGAACGGACAAGCTTTAGGTGGGCATAAGAGCTCGCATTTTATCCAAGATACAAAGCTTGATCTACTTGATCTCAATCTTCCTGCTACTGATTCAGGAGATAATGGTAGCATCAACGATCACTAGTTTTCGTTGTGAATCGGAGTTTTTGTTTCTGCATAATACTCATCAGAACATGTAGTAGCAGGAAGTATCTTATGTTCTTGCTAATCTTAAAGCATGATAATCTGGTTTTTTTGCAGTGTCTTTATATACCGAATTCATACGTTAAACGAACCATTTCAAAATTTACCGGTTTTCTAACGGATGTGATATCAAAACACATGATATTTGATGATCGAATTTGAAGTTCTAAGTTCTGTATCACTACTTGACTATGTAATGAGAACATGGAAGGTGAAATTGTGGTTCGGGTCATTTTTCGGGTTTGGATTATTTGGATTGGGCGGGTCGGGCCCGTGGTTTAAATTAATAGACGTCAGCCAACCGTTAACTTTTGCCATTCCGTGATCATCGTTGGTGTAATTATCCGTTAGTTTCAATGCTCGTCATGCATGTAATCTTCAGGTTCCGGAGATTCGGGCGGGTTGAGAGATCGGAGAAGAAAGCAAGATGTTTGGGTTTTGGAAATCACCGGGAGAATCAAGCGATAAGCAGAAAATCGCATCTGAGAAAAGAATTACAGACGATGAGCACGATCATCATCATGGATTCAATAAGGATCAGAACAAGGGTTCCGATTTTGATGAAATGTCAGTGCAAGAATTGGAGACATACGCCGTGAATCAAGCGGAGGAAACAACGAAATCGGTGAGTAATTGCTTGAAAATCGCGGAGGATATTAGAAATGACGGTTCCAGAACTCTCGATACGTTGCATCAACAAGGCGAGCAGATTCATCGGACACATGTTATGGCCGCCGATATGGATCGCGATCTTGGAAAGGTACTGAGAATCGAATTCTGAATGCTTCTTCTGCCGGCGAATCGATCGATTCCTATGGTGAAATTTCAATTGGTAATTTCAGGGTGAGAAATTGCTGAATAATCTGGGAGGTATGTTTTCGATGCCATGGAAACCCAAGAAGACGAAGAAAATCACAGGGCCGATGACTTCCAAGGGTTTGCCGTTTCCCTTACCTAATCTCAAAATTTCTTCATCCCTTAAACATGAAATCCTTTACAGATGACAATTACACTGAGAAACGGGCAAGCAGAGAACAACGTGAAAAACTGGGATTAACCCAGGGACCTAAAGGATCACGTACCCCTCCTCCTGAATCTACAAACGCATTGCAGAAAATCGAGGTAAGTTCTTGGTGGGCTTTCAAAAGTTTAAACTTGAAGAAAACAATGATTCTTCGTTATGCTTAGATGGAGAAAGCTAAACAAGATGATGCATTGGGGGACCTTGGAAATATACTTGATGATCTGAAAGGAATGGCTGTGGATATGGGATCGGAGCTGGATAAGCAGAACAAGGCGCTGGATCATTTGCATGACGATGTAGAAGAACTGAATAGCAGAGTCAAAGGTGCAAATCAAAGAGCTCGAAAGTTGTTAGGTAACTGAAGCAAATACACTGCAATTCCCCTTGTTCTTTCTTCAAGATTATTGACATTTCTTTGCTTTGTATGTACTTAAAATCGCGAATTGTACACATAAATTGTTGTAAACAAAAATCTCGTCTTTGTAAATTTCATAATGTGGAGTGCATAGTGTGTTAAATTAAGTATTGTAGGTCCGTAATTCCCAAATTTTAAAATAATGTAAAGATAATATTATCAAAGTTTGTAAATTATATACAAAGTTTTAAAATTGTTATAATATATGTTGATCCCAAAATTTTTAAAAACTGGAAACACTATGCTCAAAGATTGTGTGTTTGGTACCCTAAGTTCTAATATGTTTATATTTTATTTTAAACTTATTAATATTTTAAATGCATATATAGTTTGTATTTTATATCTTAATCTTAAAATATGTATTGATTATGTATTCAAACTTTAAAAATTTAAATATAACATAGAAATTGTTAAAAATACTCAAAAAAAAGAACGAAAATCACTACTATTCATTCGAAAATCATTTTTGAATTATTTTGAAATTTCGAGTACTAAAACATAATTTTTAAACTTTGAAATATCGTTCGTACAATATTTAAACATCGAAGACACCGCCATGATTTTCTCATATAAAAGTATATAGAGAATGTTATAAATGATATATTTATATTTCTTAAAATCTTTAACATAAAAATAAGAAGTCTCCCATATGAAAAAAAATGTTGAGTTTGAATTGGCCCACCATAATTGGGCCGACTGTTCTGCATTTCTCGGCCCACATTTGAACTACAGTTGGATCGGTAAAGGAAAATTGGGATCTGGACTCTCGGGGTGAATTTGCAATTTGGAGAGTTGGGGATAATGATTGGGAAGGGTAAGTTTGGAAACAGAAGTAATAATTCAGGGGCAAATACGACAACGACAATCCGTCTTCCTCCTCACCGAAAAATATGTGAGAGCTATAAATCCAACGCAGACCCGTCCATACGCCTGAGCTTCTTCTCATTGTTTTTGTCTCTTGAAGAGATTCTCTTTATTTATCTATAAACATGAAGGAGGTTGATTCGCCGAATCTTCAACTCTAGGTATTATTGCTTTCAATTACGAACTATGTGAAATTTTGAGATTAAATGCTTGATTTTACTGAATTTTGGATTTTGATGAGGCTTTTCGATTCTGTATATCGCGTCTGAACTTGATTTATGCCAGCTAGTGGGATTTGTTGAATTGGGATTCATTTACTTTATTTAGTGATCTGACTGGTGAAATCCTCCATGATATTGCAGTTGGCTGTTTGTAGATGGTTTTCTTAGTTGGTGGAATGATTGATAAGGCAATGTTCTTTTGATAGAGAGTATGTGAATATTTTTATATGTCATCGTTTTGTTTCAAGCTTATGTTTTCTGTTATGCTTAGATTTAATATCATTTTGTGTAAAAAAGGATTTTTGTGGATGACTGAGACGCTTAGTTTCCCAGATTTGGAGCTGTGTGGTGATTTTGTTGGCTGGAAGAATTGGGTGTTCAAGATCTAGTGTTATTGATGAATATGTTTGGTTCTGGGGTTTCTACAACAGAGAGTGGAGATTCTGTGGTTACTCTTGATCAAGTTCCACGTTGGAGTGATTCTGAGTTTAGATACTTTTATGATAGTGAAGATATTCCTAATTCATATTTTCCTGATCCTTTGACTTCTGCTGCTGAAGATGAGGGTAATGAAAATGCTGTTTCAAGGTTCCCTTTGGATAATGAAATAAACTCCAAAATATACCTTTGGAGAGGCGATCCTTGGAATCTTGAGGTGGATGCTGTAGTCAACTCAACCAATGAAGTAAGAGGTTCATTCAAGCATAGCATTTATGTGGATTTTAGTAAATTTTAGTACCCATAGCCTTCTATGCAGCACTGTTCATTTCAGAAAATTAACTCTTGGTTTCATTCATAAACAGAATTTGGATGAAGCACACAGCAGCCCAGGTCTGCATGCAGCAGCTGGACCTGGTCTTGCTGAAGAATGTTTGACACTGGTATGCTTTTTTTCATTTTTTCTGGAAAATGTTATGCTTCGATGATTAACAAAATACTCAATTTGTTTAGGGTATTGTATGTAAATAAACTTGTTGAATATTATGTAGGGTGGCTGCCGGACAGGGATGGCAAAGGTATCGAGTGCATATAATCTTCCAGCGAGGTACAATTCTAAATTTAATATTTTGAAGCCGTGGCTTGTTGGTTAAATAATGAAGTATCCACTCAGTAGATAGTTCATTGTATCTTGCAGAAGGATTATACATACTGTTGGCCCCAAGTATGCTGTAAAATACCATACGGCTGCTGAGAATGCTTTGAGTCATTGCTACCGTTCTTGTCTTGAGCTTCTCATTGAAAATGGGTTGCAGAGGTGGTTAACTATCTATATTTATATAATGCAAACCAATTTTTTCTATGCATTCAATAGAGTAGAGTTCTCTAATAAATTTCTATATTTGTGTTTTTGTTGTTACAGTATTGCAATGGGTTGTATATACACTGAAACTAAGAATTATCCTCGAGAACCTGCTGCACATGTTGCAATTAGTAAGATTCTGTATCCCTTTTAATCATTGCATTTGCATTTATTTTCTCAATTTTTCGCATGAAAGTTCGCTGTGACTTTTGGGTGAGTAGGAACTGTGAGACGTTTTCTTGAGAAACAGAAGGACAAAGTGGACGCAGTTGTATTTTGTACAATTACTACATCTGATACAGAAATATATAAAAGGTTTGGTTACTGAAATTACTACATTTCATGGCTTGCAAAACACTTGTGAAGCAATATAACCTTAAGAGACATCTTTGCAGATTGCTCCCCCTTTACTTTCCCCGGGATAAGCAAGAGGAAGTGATAGCTATCTCGAAACTCCCCGCTGACGTTGGTGATGAAAATGGTGGTACAGTCATAGATGACCGTAAAATCAGAATACAGCCTTTACCAAATAAAAAGGTTGTTCCAAGGATTCCTGAAATCTCTAGTGATCTTCCAGTCACTGATGTTTCTTTGGTTAGAAGGTCAGCTTTATGCAACAGTTCTTACACCTACTTTAATATATGTTCTATGTATCCTTGCTATCAAATGGTAAGCATGCTTCGACTCGGCCCACCACTTGAATAATTTGTTCTTTATGCAGAAACTCATCTTACTTGGATTCATATTTGGATCCTGCGTTTATGTCATTGATCAAAGATCCAGATCAGAGACGCAGCGAACAATGGGAAAAAGCTGCTGAGGCACGAAGTGGTTGGAATTTGGCTAAAATGCTTGGGTATGGTGACCTTGGTAGCCCTCCTTTGACTGCTGCTGAAGAATATTCACTCCATTCTAGATATCTTGCTAAAGCAAATTCAATGAATCTCTCAGACATTGCTGAAATGAAAATAGTGTAACAACTCAAAACTTATACTACAACAGGACTCAGAATCACAACCACATGAAATATAACACACGTTATTTGTATTTCAGTTACAGAGGTGGGGTTGACAGTGAAGGTCGCCCAGTGATGGTAGTTGTTGGGGCACATTTTCTCTTGAGGTGCCTTGATCTGGAACGGTTCATTATGTACGTAATAAAGGTGATTACCCGTTCGATGACCTCCATAAATTCAATTAATACTACTGATCTTGAAGTTTAAGCTTTTTGTTTCAGGAGTTTGAGCTTTTGATTCAAAAGCCTTACACAATCGTCTACTTCCACTCTGCTGCATCCCTGCAAATGTGTGTTCTTTCCTCATAAATCCCAATCATTTTATCTCTAGTTGCTAATGACTTTGGATAAAATCAACAGGCAACCTGATCTGGGATGGATGAGAAGATTGCAGCAAATACTTGGTCGAAAGCATCAACGTAACCTTCATGTACGTTGAATCCCGGTATTTCGGCATTATATTACGATCCCCCAACTCATAACACCTTCTATCTTGCAGGCAATATATGTACTCCACCCAACACTTGGACTAAAAGCTGCAATACTAGCAATGCAACTATTTGTGGATAATGTGGTAAGCCTGAAATCACCTTCTACTAAACTATCCTCAAAAAACACTTCATATGAAACCAAACTTGGCTTTATAGGTGTGGAAAAAAGTGGTTTACGTGGATCGTCTTCTTCAGCTATTCAGATACATCCCTCGTGAACAGTTATCGATTCCGGATTTTGTGTTTCAGTAAGTATACACCAGAGATTCAGTCACCCTATTCTTCCTCCTTGACACTTCACTTTAAATCAAATGCAGGCATGACTTGGAAGTGAACGGAGGAAAGGGAGTGATAGTCGATCCTCGAACAAAGTACATTTATCAACGCGTCAACGAACATAGGTGATCATTCCTCCTCTTGCCTTTTGTTGTTCAATGATTTTTGCTCTCTTCAATCAGATATTGTGTTAGTGTTTAAACATCTTGTACAGTCCTCTCTATTTAATCACTTTCTGTATGCTGTTTTAACAATCAAATAAAAAATCTCTTTGATCATGACTAATTTTGCCTCTATTTCTTTGTAATCTTGTGAATCAACCAAATGCTGCAACAACACAGCATCCAAGCTTTTTCTTGAACCCTCTTCTTTGCATTACATCTCTTAACTGATAAGCAGGAGCCCATTTTCCACTGGATGCAAGGAAATTAGAAACAAGCACATAATGGCCTGCATCATCAGGTTCAAGTTGCAACAATTTTTTAGCTGCTACTTCCCCTAAATCATATCTTGAATGTATATTACATCCATTTAGAAAAGCTGCAAAAACAGATGAATCAGGTCGAATCGGCATTTTCTCGATAAACTCCATGGCTTCCTCTAAGCTCCCCATTCTTGATAATAGATCCACAATACAAACATAGTGTCTCAGTGAAGGTTCAAACTCATATTCTTCACATATTCTATTGAAATACTTCACACCTTCTTTGATCATACCATTATGACTACAAGCTGATAAAATTGATGTAAATAAAGTACCTGTTGGTTCCATGCTTTCCTCTATCATAATATTGAGACCGTGCTTTCCGATCATTGCATTCCATGTGACCGAATTCTTCTCCGATACACCATCGAAAAAAGAACGAGTGGATTTCGTATCGCCACATTTTGCATAGAAGTTTAGCAATGCAGTCTCCATATGAATACTTCTTGATCCAAGGAAGCCATTTTTGATGGAGTACGCATGAAGAGAAGAGCCTAATAGAATGTCTGCAAGAGAAGCAGAAGCCGATAAAAGTGACACCATTGTCATCGAGTCGGGGTTGACGAAACTTGATCTCATTTGCATGTAAAGTTTCAAAGCTTCGGAAGGATTTCCGTTTTGACAGTATCCGTTGATGACGGAGTTCCAAGCTACAACATCTTTATATGATGAAGATTTAAATTGGAGAAGAGCATCATTCATCTTCAGACATTTGGCATACATGTCAACTAAAGCGTTATTAACATTAGAATCACCTTCGTGACCAAGTTTTATACCGAAGCTATGTATCGATGAACCAAGAACGAAGTTTCCAGACTGTGCACAAGCTGAAATTACACTCACCAAAGTAACCGAATTCGGGTGAATTTCTTGCCATTCTTTATCAGTAAAAAGCAGCAATGCTTCATCTGCAAAACCATTCTGAACATACCCGACAATCATCGTTGTCCAATAAACAAGATCAATGATTCTAAACTCATCAAAAATCGAACGAGCATCATTCAGTGCTCCACATTTGGAGTACATGTCAATAAGAGGAGTAAGCAAGAAGGAATTCACCAAAAAACCATTCTTGACAATAACACCATGCACCCACTTTCCTTGGTGCAGAGCACCTATTTTGCTACATGCTGTTAAGACACTCCCCAGAGTGTAAGAATTACCTGCTAATAAGCAATCTCTCATTCGGTTGAACAATGACAAACCTTCTTCAGGAAGATCATTTTGTACATAACCCACAATCATTGAAGTCCAACAAACCACATCTCTATCCATTATTACGTTAAAAACTTTGGAAGCCGTATCAATTTCGCCACATTTCGCATACATATCGACGAGGCCAGTCATTACAAAGCTATCTACTGCACCTACACCCATAAGAATAATGGATCCATGTATCGCTTTACCTTCAACAATGTCCCTTAGCTCACTGCAAGCTTTCAGAACTATAGATAGCATAGCATTGTCATGAAACAAAAGGCGTCTACTTAGGAACTTATGGAATCGAATAATCTCATCATAGAAGTCATTCAAAAAATACCATCTTATCATCACTTTACACGAAGCTAAATCTGGGTCACGCATTTCGTCGAACAAGAGACGGCCGTACTTAACATGCCCAAATGAACCATAACAACTTATCAATTTATTCCTCAATAAAGGATCACCTGTTTCTCCGCTGACAATCAATAAAGCGTGAACTTCCCGGATGGAACAGAGGCTTTTGCAGAGATTCAAAATGCAGATAAAAGGGTTTCCCGAAATCGACTGAATCGAGTCGACGATAGAATCCGCCGCAGAAAAAGTCGTAAATTTGGCGACAGCGAACCGTGGAATATATCTAAACACCGTAGAAGCAAAATGCATGGAGGATTCTAACAAACGAGAACCGCTCTATCTGGAATCTGGAACCACATTACTCCACCAAAATAGCCAAGAATACAAATAAAGGTGAGATATTGTTCTATTAGCCATAAAAGTAAGATCCATTTCTATATTCGAATTAAAACTCCATAATCTGGGTCATGGACCATGCTATGAGTGCATTCTTCATTTATTGTTACTTCCAAATTGTGCTGGAGTTTGCCCCCAGTTCATGTCCGGTGAAAAAACAAGCATTGAAAACAAATGAAAAATCACAATAGGGAGAGAGAGAGTGTGTAGTTCAGGGATCATAAATGATGCAGTGAAAGATACAACGATGGATGCTTTAGTTCTGAGCTGTGTGGCAACTGGCAAGTGATTGTATTGAATAAGGCGGTGCACGATAGAAGGAAATAAAGTGAAAGTTGGGTTTTTTGTAAAGGGACCCAAAGCAAAATACACTTGTTTCCTCTCTCCTTGCTGCTCCTTTGGTAGAAGACCCAGAAGACTAGACCCACAATATTTTTTACTGAAGTTTCATGGGTAAGTAGATCTAGGCATCTATTCTACCCATCTCGGTTGGGCTCGAGCCATTCAAACAAGATAGGGAAAACCCCATTTTGCTGAATGGTTATTATTGGCTTTAAATGTGCGACCTTTGGGTGGAGGAGTTGAAATGCTCAACCCACAAGCTCACTAATGATTGCTACTTCACTGTGTGAAGATTTTCATGGAGTAACAATAGCTGCAGTTTAAAATTTCCTTTGTTTTGTTTATCGGAACTTCCCTTGAGCACAATGAGAAAGCATGGCTGGCAACTTCCTTACCATCCTCTTCAGGTAATGCTTCCTTTTTGTCACTCAGTTCACTAAACTAAGTGAGTTTATATGGTTGCAGGTTGTGGCTGTTGCTGTATTTCTAGCACTGGGATTTGCTTTCTACGTCTTCTTTGCTCCTTTTCTGGGAAAGCAATTGTTTCAGTACATAGCAATCGGGATTTACACTCCTCTTGTAAGCAGATTTCTATTCCTACCTGGGATTCTGATGTTGTTTTTGCTTTGCATGAATCTTACTATCTGCTCCTCTAGCAAACAGTAAACTGGGCTTCTATCTCAATATCATTAATCTGTGCCTGTGAGGGTTTTATGTCTCTATTTTTTGCAGTTCATATGCTCCCTTGGCCTATACATTTGGTGTGCTGCTGCTGATCCTGCAGATTCAGGAGTCTTTAGGTCGAAAAAGTATCATAATATTCATAACGTTCCAGGGGGCTGTAAACATGAGACATCTTCATCAGTTCAAGACAACATAGCAGTGGCAAATGAAGAGGGAGCTAGTTCCGAAAGAAAAATGGAGAACAACCCGAAGCCTCAGAATCGGCTTTGTCATATCGTCTTGTTGCCTTGTGCTTATTTTTGCGGTGCTCGTGAAGAGACTTCTTATCAACATAGTGAAGATGGGATGTTCTTCTGTAGTCTCTGTGAAGTGGAGGTTCGAAGATCAAATTTCAGCAGATTTTTCTCATGGATTGTAACTTCAGTGAATATTCACAGGTTTTCAAATACAGTAAGCATTGCCGAGTTTGTGACAAATGTGTAGACTGCTTCGATCATCATTGCCGGGTACAAACCGATTTGCATTACGTTGAAATGAAGCTTCCATAACATGTTGCTTTGATGTTTTCAGTGGTTAAACAATTGCATAGGCAAAAGGAACTACAGAATGTTCTTTACTTTAATGGTTTCTTCCTTGCTACTGGTAACTAACATTATCCCTTCAATCCCTTTTGATACACATCATTTATCGAAGCTTGTTTCGTTTGACACTGTAGCTAATTCTTCAATGGTCAATCGGGATCCTTGTTCTCGTTTTGTGTTTTCTCGAGAAGAAGAGATTTGCCAACGACATCAGTTCCAAGCTCGGGAGCAGTTTCACCATGGTTCCATATGCAATCGTTGTCGTGAGTTCCTGCGTTTCATAATCTCTATAACTTCTCCATCGTTAAACACAACCCGATTTCCGTCATGTTCGCAGGCAGTTTGCACATTACTGGCTTTGATCGCAACCTTACCAATTGCTCAGCTCTTCTTCTTCCACATTCTTCTCATAAAAAAGGTGACATTTTTGCTTAGTGGTGCTGCAAATGCAAAAACTCTGTCACACTTCATTTTTTTTCATATGGTATGATAGGGACTAAGCACTTACGACTACATTGTCGCACTACGAGAGCAAGAGCAAGAGCAAGAAGCGATAGCTGGGGAGCAGAGTCCTCGAATGTCGATGATTAGCTCGGTTACCGGTTTAAGCAGTGCTAGCTCGTTTAATCGTGCAGCATGGTGCACACCACCAAGGCTTTTTGTTGAAGATCAGGTAATAACTTTTTGTCAACTCTCTTGTGTAGAAAAAACAGTGATACTTTTGTTTCTTGCAGTTTGATGTTGTTCCTACAGAAAATGGATCTGTTAGTTCTCTTGGAAAGAAAGTTGTAATGGAGGATCGGACGATGAAGAAGAATCCTGCAGCAGTAAAGATCAGTCCCTGGACGTTAGCTCGTTTAAACGCAGAAGATGTGTCGAAGGCAGCTGCAGAAGCCAGGAGAAATTCAAAGATTCTACGTCCTGTTGTGAGGCCTGATAATCACCGAAGGTGCATTCGAATCCCGACTGAAATGCCATTTTCTATGGCAGGCCACAGAAGCGTTACGGATCAGACATCAACGAGCTTTCCTCCTCTGCGATTAGAATCTCGAATTCCATTCCAGTCCAAAGAAGCAACCACCATTCCTTCCGGCAACATCAGTTCATCTTCTCCCGAGAGTAGCTTGGATTCAACTGATCTCAACATGCACAAAGCTTCCTCATTCAGAGACGAAGAGCCTCGGAGGCTTGCTGCAGCGCTAGCCACTCAGACAGATATTCCATTGTCAAGATCAACAAGCGACGGGTATGATGCATCCGGTGGAGAAGATAGTGACCATGGTCCTGCAAGGTTCCTGAACAGCCAAACTAACTGGACTAACATCCTCTTCGGATCTGACCGGCCCGAAAGAAGCATCTCAAACTTGGGGCTAAGAACTTCAAGCTATGAAAAAGAAAGCCTGTGGTAGCAACACATTAGTTCCGCCTGTTCAGAAACACATTAGTTACTTTTGCAGGTATCTTTGCAGGTATTATGACTTCTTATTCATCTTTTAAGAAAAACTCTTGGATTTTCAACTAAACAGTTCAAGAACTGAACTACAGGCACCTAAAATGCCATCTGTTTACAAAAAGCTACACATTCATCATTCAGAAAGCTATGACTCTACAATGTTACAACTATACCTCAGAATCTGAACTATAGAAATATGATGATGTCATTTAGGACTGCTGAGTTCAGCTGCAACATTCTGAGCTTCAAGAACTGGTTGATTTTCAGCACTTGTAGTCTCCATTCTGTATGATTTACAACTGAAGTAGAAAATGGTATTCATCAATGAATCTATCAACAGAAGAAACGAGTATATAACTACTAAAATTGGTCCCTCCCAACTTCTTGAAAATCCATCTCGGTTACTTAGTGTCTTGAGTCGGTTTTCAAAGAGCCCCTCAATTAAAGTCATTCCCAATGTTGATCCAAGAAATATCAATAGGCCAACTTGATTTTGTCCTCTAACCAAAGAAGCTGATCTTAGTAATGCCTCTGGTCCTGAGATATCCTCAAGAATCGATATCACAACAGCAATATTGCATATGATCGTAGCATTTGCCAAAAGTATTGTGAGTATTAGTACCACAGTGATCACAATGTACAGAAAAAAATGAGAAGGGAACCCCATGATGAAGAATGTGCTACTGATCATGTCCAGGATGGCAATGCATATACAGAAGCAGCAAGATATAACTCCACAAACCAGCAAATATGTTGAAAATGTACGGATCCAAATCTTTGAAATGATGATAAAAAACATTGATGGATCAAACCTTTTTCTTGAATAGGTGCAGTCCACTGAATAGACAACCGCAACCTTTGACATTAGCAAGAGAGTCATGAATAGAGGGAGGCACATTATAATTGATACAGTTGTTTCTGAAATCTTTTGGCAAGAATATTTTACTAATGGTTCAAGAGGAAGCCCAGTTGAGTTAGCAAGAAGCAGAAACCGCAGAGTTAACCATTTAACCAGAGATTGATTAACCAAAAGATTTGACAAAAAAACTAGAGAAACTGGAAAAATCAACACAGCAACAATGAAGACTAATCCCAGTGCATTGTATTGAAAAATCCTCACAGTTTCTCCCAAAATCTCCAAAGCATTCATAGAATGAGTATGCATAACAGTCTCCATATCAAGATTCTGAACATCAGAGCCTTCGTTTTCATCTCTCTCTCTGCTTGATGCACTTGCCCTAACCCTTGTGATCAACCCGCTAGCTACTTCCATTCATGAAACTCCTTCCCTTACCCAAGAAATAAAAGATCCTACTCTTAATTCTCAAATCTCAATCACCATTTTCAAGAACCCAGAAATCAAGGCCGAAATTCAAACACTACAGCGAAAATTAAAAGATTTCACGGTAGATGAAAACCATTGGCAGATGATTCAAGGAAAGCATCGTTAAGGAATATCAGTAACTAAAGAAAGAAAACTAACACCTATTCTTTGATCCCTAAAAAACTGAAATGTGGGCTATGCATCTTCGAGAAGAAGACCGAGGACCCAAACGGTAAATAACCGGAAACTACCGACGCCGGCAAGGCGAAGTTAGCTTAGCCCATAGATCGATTATTTTGCCGGTGGTTTTATTTTGTCAACCCATTCGAACCGGTTCATAAACGCCCTCACATTGCCCACAGTTCATCGTAAATTTATATTAATAATATACTAAAATAATTATTTTAATCTGATATTAATATTATTATGTAATTTATCATTATTTAATCTAAGTTAATTTTAAATAAGTTATTTAATATTTATTATATAATAACTTTTAAATAATATATTCTAATTCGAATACTATACTTTTAATTTAAATTATAAATTTCCCGATTATATTTAAATCATATTTAACATGTATTTAACTCAGTTTCTTCAGTTAATTATACAATAAATTAATTAACAGAACTGGTACTTCAAACTTCAAAGGAAAATACAAGAAATACTGAAATAATAATCATTATCGAGGCTCTTGGAGACCATACGACGTCGTTTCATTTCGCAGATCTTCGGCAATTCTCTCGTAGGTTGATTCCGAATATGATACATTTTTCTCTTGATCTGGGTACAATTTATCTTTGGGTTCTTGAAGTGTCGCAGATTTTGTTGCTGTATCAGTTAGTGAGGCTTAGATGAACACTGATTAGAATAATGGATGATTTTGTCGTAGAAAGTGATTTATTAAACTGTGGGGGATGGGAAGTGTTTTTGTAGTTACACTGAGTAGTAAGTACTGGATTTTCAAGCAAAAAAGTTATATTTTCAGCGTTATTCGCCTTAGGTTTTGTTTTTTTTACTTTGCGTTGATCTCGTGCGCTCCATTTTTCTTTCAGGGCTTGATAGCCAAAGTTATGGTCAAGTTGGTCATCTCATTGAAATGTTCTAGCTAGTGCTTGTTTGGGTGTTTTTTACTCCTTTGTGATCACTATTAGGCTATATGCCCTCAAAGAGGAAATACTTTTGTTTGTCACTAAGTATGATTGAAAACTGATTACGTTATATCATGATTAGATTGATGTCTCAGCATAATGTGTTGCAGTCAAGCAACCGATGAAGCGCTGATGGTGATGGGTTAATGAGATTCTGGCTGGTGTTATTTTTTTGCGGTAGAGTTATCTATATATTTTTTTGTTCTTTTGATTGTGATCGAGTTAGCATAATTTCTAATACAGTGAACTGTTTTTTTATAGGCCAAGAATTGACTCCTCATTCTGCTTGGTCTACGTTGGTTGTTTCTAGGCCTCACTGATGGGGCGTTTAAAACAACAACCTAGCATCAAATCAATTGAAGAGGAACGGGAATACTGTGAGCCAAATTCCTCTAATATGGCTGCACTGCAATGTATGATTAACTCGGAGATAGGAGCCATGCTGGCTGTCATGAGGAGGAATGTAAGGTGGGGTGGTCGTTATGTGTCTGGTGATGATCAGCTTGAGCACTCTCTTATCCAGTCTCTTAAAACACTGAGAAGGCAGATTTTTTCATGGCAGCAGGACTGGCAATCAGTCAACCCTATTCTGTATCTCCAGCCATTTCTTGATGTAGTTCGATCGGATGAAACTGGTGCTCCAATTACTGGTGCTGCATTGCAATCTATTTACAAGATTTTAACTCTTGATATTCTGGATGTAAATACTAACAATATTGAAGGAGCGATGCATCTCGTTGTTGATGCAGTCACCAGCTGCAGGTTTGAAATAACTGATCCTACTTCCGAGGAAGTTGTATTAACCAAGATACTTCAAGTTCTATTATCTTGCATCAAAGGAAAAGCATCGGTTGTCCTGAGTAATCAGCATGTTTGTACTATTGTGAACACCTGTTTTCAAATAGTTCATCAAACTGGAACTAAAGGTGAACTCTTGCAACGAATAGCTCGCCATACAATGAATGAACTGATTAGATGCATTTTTTCGCATCTTCCTGATGTTGACCACACAGAAAAGTCATTGGTTAAAGGAGGAAATCCTGTTAAAATCAAGGTATGTAACGTCCTATGCCTTTATGTCTCAAAACGTGGACGCACCAATTTTTTATGTATTGCTTAATATTAAACTGCTAGAGTTTAATCTGTCTGTTGCAAAGGTTCTCAATGTTTTTTCCCCAAAAATATTTGGAAACTTACATACTTTTCTCTGGTGTAGATTGCTGGGGTTGATACTGATAGTAATATTGGCAAATCAACTGAAAATGGCACTGGGCCTCCTGATGGTGATGGTCGACACTCATCCGGGGTATTAAATTCTTTTTCATATGGCCTCGTCAGCCGCACAAATGATGAAAGTAATCCTCCAGCGGAAAATGGGAAATACATATCGCATTGTGACCTCCACTTGATGGATGAGCCACATGGGCTACCTTGTATGGTTGAAATATTTCATTTCCTGTGCTCATTGCTCAATATTGTTGAGCATAATGGAATGGGTTCTGGGGAAAATTCGATCACATTTGATGAAGATGTGCCTCTTTTTTCTTTGGATCTAATTAACACAGCAATAGAATTAGGTGGTGCTGTTATTCGACATCATCCCAGACTATTGAGTTTAGTACAGGATGAACTGTTCCATAACCTTATACAGTTTGGGTTGTCGATGAGTCCTTTGATTCTTTCCACGATCTGTAGCATTGTTCTCAACCTATACCAGCATTTGCGTACTCAACTGAAACTTCAGCTTGAAGCTTTCTTTTCCTGTGTGATCTTGAGACTTACACAAAGTCGATATGGAGCTTCATACCAGCAGCAAGAAGTTGCAATGGAAGCTCTAGTTGATTTCTGTCGGCAGAAAACCTTCATGGTAGAAATGTTTGCTAACTTAGACTGTGATATTACTTGTGGAAATGTGTTTGAAGATCTTGCCAATTTGTTATCAAAGAGTGCTTTTCCTGTGAATTGCCCTCTGTCCAGTATGCACATTCTTGCCCTGGATGGACTAATAGCAGTAATCCAGGGAATGGCTGAGAGGATAGGAAATGGATCATCTACTTCTGAACTAGATCCTATTAATCTTGTAGAGTACACACCTTTTTGGATGGTTAAATGTGAGAACTATGGAGATTTTGAACATTGGGTCCCTTTTGTTCGCAAAAGGAAGTACATCAAGAGAAGGTTGATGATTGGAGCAGATCATTTCAACCGAGAGCCAAAGAAAGGGCTTGAATTTCTTCAGGGAACACACCTTTTGCCTGAGAAGCTTGACCCTCAAAGTGTGGCTTGCTTTTTCCGATACACTGCTGGACTTGATAAGAATCTTGTGGGGGATTTTTTGGGGAACCATGATGAATTTTGTGTACAAGTTCTGCATGAATTCGCCAAAACGTTTGACTTTGAAGACATGAATCTTGATACTGCCTTAAGGCTCTTTTTAGAGACTTTTAGGTTGCCGGGAGAATCACAGAAGATACAGAGAGTACTAGAGGCATTTTCAGAGAGATATTATGAGCATTCGGCCCAAATCTTGGCCAATAAGGATGCTGCTCTGTTATTGTCTTATTCCTTGATAATGCTCAACACTGATCAACATAATGTACAAGTCAGGAAAAAGATGACTGAAGAAGATTTCATCAGGAATAACCGGCACATCAATGGTGGCAATGATCTTCCCCGTGAGTTCCTCACAGAGCTTTACCATTCTATTTGCAAGAATGAGATTCGGACCACACCTGAACAAGGGGCTGGTTTTGCCGAAATGACTCCTAGTCGTTGGATTGATTTGTTGCACAAGTCCAAAAAGACTTCTCCGTACATTGTTACTGATTCTAAAGCCTATCTTGACCATGACATGTTCGCAATTATGTCTGGTCCAACTATTGCTGCTATCTCTGTGGTATTTGATCATGCAGAGTATGAGGAGGTGTACCAGACATGTATAGATGGATTTTTGGCCGTTGCTAAGATATCTGCTTGTCATCATCTTGAAGATGTTTTGGATGATCTTGTGGTATCTTTGTGCAAGTTCACAACATTGTTGAATCCTTTATCTGTAGAAGAACCTGTCCTAGCCTTTGGTGATGATGCAAAAGCTAGATTAGCAACTGTGACAGTTTTCACTATTGCCAATAGATATGGAGATTTTATTCGCACTGGTTGGAGAAATATTCTGGATTGCATCTTGAGATTGCACAAGCTAGGTTTATTACCTGCTCGGGTAGCTAGCGATGCAGCAGATGATTCTGAGATTTCATGTGATCCAGGACATGGCAAGCCTCCTACAAACTTATTGTCTTCTACTCATGTTCAAACTGCTGGTACACCTAGGAGATCATCAGGCCTTATGGGCCGTTTCAGTCAGCTGCTTTCTCTGGATACTGAGGAGCCAAGATCTCAGCCTACCGAGCAACAACTCGCTGCTCATCAGCGCACTCTTCAGACTATTCAAAAGTGTCATATTGACAGTATTTTTACTGAAAGCAAGTTCTTGCAATCTGATTCATTATTGCAGCTTGCACGAGCATTGATATGGGCTGGTGGGCGTCCACAGAAAGGAAATGCTTCACCTGAAGATGAAGACACGGCTGTGTTCTGCTTGGAATTGCTAATTGCTATTACTCTGAACAACCGTGACAGGATTGGGCTTCTCTGGCCTGGTGTTTATGAACACATATCTTATATAGTTCAATCAACAGTAATTGCATGTGCATTAGTCGATAAGGCAGTTTTTGGTCTTCTACGAATTTGCCAGCGGCTGCTTCCATACAAGGAAAACCTAGCAGATGAACTTTTGAGATCATTGCAATTGGTTCTTAAACTGGATGCACGGGTTGCTGACCAATATTGTGACCAGATAACTCAAGAGGTCAGTCGTTTGGTGAAAGCAAATGTTACTCATATCCGTACTTCAGTCGGCTGGCGAACCATCGGATCTTTACTTTCTATCACAGCTAGACACCCTGATGCTTCTGAATCAGGATTTGAAGCCCTGTCCTTCATAATGGCTGATGGAGCTCACTTGTCCCCTGCTAATTTTGTGTTCTGTGTGGAAGCAGCCAAGCAATTCGCAGAATCTCGTATCGGACAGGTCGATAGATCCGTCCAAGCTGTAGATCTAATGGCTGGATCTTCATCTTCTTTGATAATCTGGGCAAAGGATGCACGGGAAGCTATGGCTGAATCAGATTCTGAAAAATTATGTCAAGATATTGGAGATATGTGGCTAAGGCTTGTCCAGGCACTGAGAAAAGTTTGCCTGGATCAGAGAGAGGAAGTTAGGAACCACGCTGTTGTCTCCTTACAGACATGCTTAACCGGAATGGATGAGATTCATGTTCCAGTTGGTCTCTGGCCCCAGTGTTTCGAAATGGTCGTATTCTCGTTGCTTGACGACTTAGCCGAAGTTGCACAAGGCAATGCTCAAACTCATAAAGGGTACCGCAACATGGAAGGCACTCTTATCCTTTCCCTAAAACTGCTCAACAAAGTTTTCTTACATCGACTCCAAGAGCTTTCTGAATCATCAACATTCTGTAAACTGTGGCGGAACATGATTGGTCGGATGGAGAAATACATGAAATTGAAGGTTAAAAAAGCAGAGAAGCTTCAAGAATTAGTCTCTGAACTTCTGAAGAACACCCTTCTAGTGATGAAAACAAAAGGTGTACTCACACCTACAAGTACTCTTGGTGGAGATAATGTGTGGGAACAAACATGGCTACATGTCAATAAAATATCTCCATCTCTTCAGACAGAAGTCTTCCCTAATGAAGATCCACACTCCGTTCTTCATCCAAATCAACTCGATCCCAAAAAAAGCAGACCGCAGAAATGATTCAATGTCACCGGTAAACAATGCCTGCTAAACATTCTCTGTTTAAGTTCATGAATCTTAGACTTGTCATTTCAGGTAATTAAGAATTTTCCCAGTTTGTGATGTATGATGATGATAGAAGCCCGATTTTCGTAGTCTTTTCTTCGTTGGAATGGTAAACTGGAACCAGATTTTAGGCTTGAATGATGGAGTTGGAGTTTGAAGACAACTCTTCTTCCAGGTGATTAATCTTCGTGTCTAGTGTGTACAGAAAGAATTGCCTTCCTGGTTTATTTTTGTTCTTCAACTGGAGTTGTCTCATTTTACTAGTAATTGAAATATAATTTGAGAGTATTTCATTTCATATTGTGATTCCATTAATTATGATTAAATTGCGTATTTTTGTTGCATAAGTACGAGTGCATGGAATCCCTTTATTACATGTTTTTTTATTGGATAATGTTGCCAGGAGGTTGTGGGTTGATAAAAATATTTATACCATAATACTTGATTTTTTTCAATTTTAAAAATATTTTTGCTGTATATTATTAAATATAAAAATGTATATGATTGACTTCATGTTTTTATTATTTTAATGTTATTAATTGAATATTTGATTTTTTAACTCACGAAATATATTTATTTTTAAAATTTTAATAGTTACATGGGTGAAATTACTTTATTTAAATTATTATTGGGAAAATCATATTTTTGACAATGAAATTAATTAATGAAGAAATTTGATTGGGGAAGGGACAAGACGGTTATTCAATTTTAGAGCGGTTGAAGCACGCGCGCTGGAGGAGGAAAGGGAAGGGAAGGGGAAGCCAAATGGTGAAATTTTGATTATTTTTGGTAATTTAGATTCGGAATGGAAAAGTCTGATCGAATGTCAATGAGCGGGAGCGGAGGAAGCTCGGAGAGTTCTTCCGGTGCGTCGGAAGAAAAGAGGAAAGGGAGGGCACGCGCGAGCCGGACGTCTCAAATTCTGTTTTATGCTCATCAGAATGATCCCGCCGCTGTTAAAAAGCTTCTTGAAGAAGATCCTTCTCTTGTTCATTCACGAGATTACGATAGTCGGACACCTCTTCACGTTGCGGCTATCCATGGGTGGATCGGGGTTGCCAAGTGTCTTCTTGAGTGCGAAGCCGATGTCAATGCTCAGGATCGTTGGAGGAACACGGTTATTATTTTTATGCCCTAATTTTCATTTATTGGGATTAAAGGTCAAGAAATATATCTGAATCTGCGTGTATTATTCGAAGTTTGATGATTTTTTATGTTCTTGCCTTGATCAGCCATTAGCTGATGCTGAAGGTTCTAACAGATCTTCAATGATCGAGTTGCTCAAGTCATATGGTGGCCTTTCTTATGTATGTGTTTTTCTTGCTATCCTCCATCTTCTTCGTGACTAATTTCATGCTTCATTGCCTGTACTTTGGTGTGACTTATGGATGATCATGTTACAGGGCCAGAATGGAAGTCATTTTGAACCAAGACCAGTTCTTCCCCCTCTGCCGAATAAGTGCGATTGGGAGATTAATCAATCTGAGCTCGCTTTCGCAAGCGCTACTGTGATAGGGAAGGTCAGGATTGATCACTTTTCGTTATTGGATTATCACTCACCATGTTTACTCATCATGAAATCTGGCATCTTGTAGGGCTCCTTCGGCGAAATATTGAAGGCTTCTTGGCGGGGCACTCCAGTGGCTATCAAACGCATTCTACCGAGTCTTTCAGATGATAAATTGGTGATGTGGGTTTCTTATTTTTCTTGATCTGATACTATTTTTCATTTGAAGGGAAGCCATGATTCATGAAACCTTGAATAACATGTTAGAATATTGAAATTTTAACATAAGAAACCTTATTCTTAAAGTACGGTAATCAACCATTTGCATTTAAGACGGTCTCATAGAATGTTTGAAATCATTCTGAAATAGACTCTTAAATATTTCAGCATCTTGGTTTGAAATATTTAGTCCAGCAAATTTGCATTGTGCTGTTTGAGATGACCAAGCTTTCAAACTTTATCTGATAACATGAATTTGTACGTAATTATATACAAGAAGCTTTACTTTTTACAAAATCCAAATAAAACACTGTAGCTCTTTTACATTATGCTGAGTAAGTTACATGATTTGATGTTCTTTTGGTAATCCAGTCAGGACTTTAGGCACGAGGTCAACCTGCTTGTAAAGCTTCGGCATCCAAACGTTGTCCAATTTTTGGGAGCTGTTACTGAAAAGAAACCATTGATGCTAGTAACTGAGTATTTGAGAGGGGTGAGCATATTCTTTATCACTCTCTACATCAGCGTTTTCAACTTTTATAACGTTTATGCAGGGAGATCTCCATCAGTATCTCAAGGCAAAAGGGGCACTTAATCCATCAACAGCCGCCAGTTTTGCACTTGATATTGCCAGGTAAAAAGTGCACTTTTTCAGCAATTTAAGGCATATTTTCCTTACCCGAGACTCGGCCAGGGGGATGGCTTATCTCCACAGTGAGCCAAATGTTATAATACACAGAGATCTTAAACCAAGGTTAGTTTGCTAACCAGATAGGCTAATTACGATCTTAATCAAAGAGGTTTAAAGTGAAATATTTCATATACTTACAGGAATGTCCTTCTCCTAAGTGAAGACCATTTGAAGGTAGGAGATTTCGGGCTTAGCAAGCTCATCAAAGTACAACATTCTCATGATGTATACAAAATGACTGGGGAGACAGGGAGCTGTGAGTAAGTTGTTAATAACTTTAGAAGTAGAAACAATATTTGACGAACGCTATGCATTTTATTTTAATCTCAAAAGATCGGTACATGGCACCGGAAGTCTTCAAGCACAGGAAATATGACAAAAAGGTGGATGTTTTCTCATTTGCAATGATACTTTACGAGGTAAACAAATCTCTAAGTATTTGATGCATAAAATGATTTCACATTAGAAGTGGAACCTGAATCAGTAGTTGCTGCAGATGCTGGAAGGTGAGCCACCATTTGCTGCATACGAACCATATGAAGCTGCTAAATATGTAGGTGAAGGACACAGACCAATGTTCAGAGCTAGAGGCTTCACTCCTGAACTGAGAGAGTAAGCAGAATCCATATAAAGCTTTTAAACTAATACATACTAACACAAAACACATGCTCGATTAGGTTGACGGATCAGTGCTGGGCCGGCGACATGAATGAACGCCCTTCTTTCCTGGAAATCACAAAAAGACTAGAAAAGATAAAGGAAATCTTACCTTCTGATCATCACTGGCACATCTTTCCATCATAAAACCTGAGCTTTCGGTATTCCGTTCTTCTCGAAAACACTTCTTTGTTTGATTCACGACATATACATATCTATATATGTGAATTCTGATGCTAAATATGAAATTTTATTACAGTTCATGATAGCACAAATGTAAAATCATCTCTAATCAAAGATACTATTACAGCAAAAAGCCAAGGAAAACGGAAACTTCTAGAATCTAGATGAGCTTCTTTTTCTCAAAGAAAGTCTTCAAATGCCATAGCTGCACACCAGCCACAGCAAGGGCAAAAATAATAGAAAAAAGTCCAAGCCAAAATAACTTAAAATTGGTGGATATATTCAGCTGCTGCATTTCTTGTTCCCTGTAAAAGAGCAAGTATTTTGTTCACAAAAAGCAGCAAAAATGAAATTTGTTTTAGCGAAAAATACCTCTCCCGTAAATAATACATGTCTTCATTGATCGATTGTACCGTATCCAACATTTTCTTCAGTTCCAGTTGCATCACCTGGTGAAAGAGATCCCAATAAGCTCAGACAAGGATTTCAAACCAGGAATGCTATTTAGTTTCTATTGCAAAACGAGAACCAATTTGTTTACCATGATACAAAAGATGAAAATGAATGCTTACTTCAATAGAGCCTTTTTTAGCAACATTGCCCCAATCCTTTGCAGCTATACCAGACTTCCAATCAAGATCAATGGTCATAGAAGTCGACGGTTGTTGATCAGCAGCAAAAAAACAGGCCATATAATCACCCGTCTCGACTGCTTGAAAAGCAAAATGACCCTCGTTTACGTGGTCCGAATAGTGATAGTTACCTCCATTCGTAGATGTTACCTATACAAACATATTTGTATAACCAAATTGATCAACATATACAACCAGGAAAACAAAACTTAAACAAGAGAAATGAGACTTAATTCTGGAACATTATAAAATAACCAGATAATTGAAAGAAAACATAACAAATCAAGTATGAAAAGGGATCAATCAAAAATAAAGGAGATACCCGAACTGTGACTTTATGAGAATCAGGCAAAGGGTGTCCTTCATTAGGATTAACGATATGATATTTGCCTACAGTCATCGCATTGCTCTTGATATTCTCAGATATACATTTCGTATGCCCCGAATCCAGCTCAAATCTGATACATTCAACTCGGTTCCATACCAGGAAACCAATTATTAAAACAACGAACATACTCCGCCGATGGATTTCCATACTCATACCCGTAAAAACTGGTGGGTTTTCCACAGAAAAATACCTTCAGTGATAATACAATACTACCGTAAGAATTGAAACTTGACGATTGAAGTAATAAGTATGCCCGCCTTCCGGGAATCCACCACTTCTCGATTCGATTTTCTACCAATTTCTTTAATAATTAAAATAAGTCATATAATAATTGTGTAAGAAAACAGCAAAGTAACCAATCATAGTATTCCACGTGTCGAACAGATCTTGTTTTAATCCTCTTCCCTAAAAAATAATATATGTATATTTTTCCTATACTAAAATAATTAGAGTTTTTTGCGAGTTTTTTGCAGATGGTAACAACATTTAAAAATAGTATATAGCATCAATTTTTCTTATTTTACTATTTTAACTAACACACTTTCTATCATCAAAATAACAATGATAAACATGCGGAAACTCGTTATTGTACAATTTTTCCCAAAATAATTATCCATATGTATATATTACTTTTTTGGGTGTGATCCCAAATTCTATAGATGCAAACCGCATGGATTTGGATCTGCATCTTCAAAATTGATTTTTTGTTAGATTAATATTTTAAATATTATTTGGGTCATATTCAAATTTATATAAATTATCTTCTAAAATGATTTATTTTCATATTTTTAGTCAAAATAGACTAAAACATAATACTTTTTCATCAAGACCCATGAATTTTTAATCTTGTATGGTCGGATTTAGATCATATGTAATTATAATGCATGAGATCGTGAATTCAAATGGTTAAACACGATGTATATCCCTATTGTTGGCGGAGTCAAATATGAGGCATAAATAAAGTACATGTATTTAATTTTTTTAATATGTTACAAATTATATATAACACTGGAAATTTTAATTTTTTTTAGTAAATCACTATTATTATAATGTAAAGTAATGGAATGAACTTGGGCCACATTGGGCTAAACGGAAGAGGTATAAGGTCACCAATTTTATTGGGCTTTTCGCTAAATGGGCCTTTTCAAGTACATTATAATTTGACAACTAAATATGTATTGTATATTTTAAAAGACTAAAATTTAATTAATTTCATAGATTAAATTGAATAAATATTTTTAAAAAATTGAAAAATCATAAGGGGATTGACGGGTATTCAAATTAGAAGCTCTATTTGGAGTCTTGACCATATTTATCAAGTAAATATTTAGTGTTTTTCTATTTATTTTAATTTAAATAATATAAGAATAATTTTAAATTATAAGACTATTACATGAAAGACCCCACACCTTACAGATTGAGCTTCCTTTAACGCGTATGGAAATACGCCATTGTCCACGTTAAATTCCGTCACGTCAGCATCCATGATTACATGTGTGCTGAAGTTTCCACGGAGACATATACTCCGCGGATAGGGGCTTCTCCTCCCCTTGTCCGCGTAGATCTGTTCTTATTTTTTTTAAAGTTTTTTTAAATTATTTTTATTATGTTATTAATATATTATATATATGATTTAAGTATTACTTTTAATATATAATAGTTTTAAAATTGTTATATATATTCAAAATAATTATTACTTTTTTATAATTTGAATATATAATTTTATTTAAGATTAATAGTATTAAAAATAGATATAAAAAACGAAATACCAAAAAATAAAAAGAAATACATCGAAAAATTGAAACGAAAGTAACACACCGATAAAATTAATAAGCAAATATTAAACATCAAGATCGTCGAAATCATTACCATGACCAATTTTAAATGTATTTGTAACATTTTTAAATAAATGTTTTATCATAATTTATCTTAATATTAATGAAATATAATATTAAATTATATAAACTTTTGATATTTATATTGAACTAAAAAACTTAAATTTAAAATATAATATTTAATGATAAATAAGGTAATAAATGATAAAGTTGATGAGATTGAAAGAAAAAAATGAAATTTGGATAGAGACGATGATTATGTAGATCAAAGATAAATAAATAATGATGTAGATGAATGAGAAGTTTTAGAAGTTGAAAGAGAATATGATGTGGATGTGAGAGAATAATGATGTGTAGAGAGATTTATACGGCGGAAATGATTTTAGGCACGGATAAGGTTACAGATAGTCTGAACTACCAATATTATATTGTATGATTTATTATAGTATTATTAGTATTTAATCACATGCATGTCCAATTTCTATCAATACCTTAAAATTTACAACATTGAAATGCATGTATAGTTATAATATATTAATTAGTTAGATAGATAACTTAAAATGACATAAAATAAAGTAATAAAAATCCTAAATTCCTCATAATTATTGTTATTTTTTGGTACATTTGGGAAAACTGATTTCTAGGCATGTCAACATAACTAAAACATCCATGTCTTGTCGGCTCATTAGAATCCCGGCAGCTCCATCGGAGAACTCACCATATTCAGTAACTCATTCCAATAACTCCTCGTATCATCCATCTCTATAAATCCAGAAGAATTCACGGCGGACGATATGTTATAAAACTCGCCGATGTCCACCGCGTCGGAGACGAACTCCCCGTAATCAAGTTGATAAGAACCCATATGCTGATCCTCAATTTTGCTACTATCGCTGCTCAAGTTTCCCATCTCACATGAACTCGAATTCGCCGCTGTTATAACGTCATTCGCCATGATGGTACTCAGAGTAGGAATCACCGACGCCGCCGTTACAGTACTCCCAGAGGAAAAGTTTAGCGTCGAAGTCGGCGACTCGAGAGTGGATTGCGCGGTGAAGAAGCTGTTCGACGCTCCGCCGGTGGCTTGCCACACTTTAAGCACGTCCAAGCACGGCGGAGATGATAACTGATGCCGCGGTGGCGGTGGAAGCGAAGGGATGATAACTTTCTGGAGAAGGTGAAGATTAGATAGTATTTTTGATTCCCGAGCTAGCCGCGCCTCGGCTTCTAACCGAGCCGTTTCCCATTGAGCCATGTGGCTGAGATTAGCCGCTTGTTTAGTCTGCGCCGACCCGCCGGTGTTGTTCTTGGGTTTATGGGTCACCGGGTCGATACCCATTCTTGTTAATCTCTTCTTAAGACGAGTATTCCAGTAATTCTTTATCTCATTATCGGTTCTTTTCGGTAGATGAGCTGCTATAGCTGACCACCTACGACTAACACAAATTAAATGAGTTTTTTAAAATAAAAATAAAAATAAAAATTGTCAATTACTATTTATAACAGTAAACCAGATTCTGAGAGACTTCCATATCCGATGTGGGACAGAGCCGCTTTAATTTTACCTGTTGCCCAGCAAAGCATGAAGTCTGATAATCGTCTTCTCTTCATGGGTACTGAACTTCCCTCTTTTAATATCTGGCCGGAGATAATTCGTCCACCGTAACCGGCAGCTCTTGCCGCATCTCTGCAAACCTGAAACCCCACAAAAAGTTAACCCAAAAGCAAGCCTCTACACCATACGTTTGCATGAATGAAACGAAGACACAGACCTGCTTTAGCAGGAAGAGATCTCCAGCTGCCATGACCGTGCTGTTCAATGTAAGCAAGGAGTTTCTGGTCTTCTTCTCTTGTCCACGGCCCTTTCTTGAGCTCTTCTTTGACCGGAATGTTCGGTTTACCCATCGGAAATCTTGAATTCCGGCAACAAGTTGGTGATAAAAGAGAGGAACGTTGTAGGTTTATGAATGAGTGAAGTGGGGTATATAAAAAGTGAGAAATAAATAATAAATAAGGTTAGTATTGTGGGGAATGATATTAAGGGACATTATAAATACTTTACCTACAGAGATTTATGAAGGAATACTTTATTTTAATCATTATAAAATTTATTATTTTCAATTCTATATAATATTTTAAATGTGTTTGTGCCTACTCCGGCTACAAAAATTGAATGCCAATCCCATAAACGTGTCGCAATCTTTATTTCCTTACTTAACAAAAATTTAAAATTTGCCGACCCAATGAAAATATAATAAATAATGATACATTTGAAGGTTTAATTTAATATATTTTCTCTAATTAAACTTGCTTTATCAATTAAATCGCCCAACAAAATCATTTACAAATTTTGCAATCCCCAAAATACCATGTTAAAAATCTAAAAATCAATTTAAGTCGTATAACATATAAGAATAAAAATTACAATCTAAAATATTTCATCGAGGCATAATACTTACTATATACGCACAATTGCATGTCTATACATAAATAGATACTCTTACACACCAAATCTAATTTGTTACTATTCCGGGAAAGGTTGTGGCTAATTTTACTTGTAACCAATAATAACGGTGCACGTGGCATTACACAGTCGCCAGGAAGAGTTGCACTGTATTTTCCAACGCAAAATGGTATTGGGAAGGGAAAAGTACCTGAAATTGTTGAACTCTGTAATAATTATATTATTATTTTATTTTGTACAAGTCACATAAACTTTAAAATAATGTGATCTTAAATTTTGAAATTGTAAAAAGCACCAGAAATTATTATAATTAGTTATGATTAAATCAACTTCTAAACTTTAAAAAATTATAAATACATGTTCTTTAAATTTTATAATTGTGTATTTGATAGAATATCTAAAGCATATCACATTTTGCTCTAACATATGTTTAATAGTAAAATACGACATTAGTCTTAAAAATGTGTAATGAATATGCTTCTAAATTTAAAAAATTCAAAAATAACATATAAGTTGTTCAAACAGTTCATGGAAAATGATCGCAAAACTGTTACTATTCATGCAATCTCATTCCTAAACAATTTAAATAATTGAGATGATAAATACATAATTTTTATGTAAGGGTATTATTGTGTTTACATTTTCAACTAGAGATGTCTTTAAAAATTTAAAATTATTGCATATCTATAATATATAGACAAATTTTTTTAAAAAACTGCCTACCGTCAGATGCCTTTATTAATTTAATATAAAAGCGTGGAGAAATTGTAAATAAAATGGACCTATAATCAGGTAAGAATAAAAATTAAGAGATTATTACAAGGTTTTCCGTGCAAAAAATAAAACATTCGTTGTTGGTTGCCCATTTCCCCCACAGGGAGATAAGTGATGACGAGCGCGTAATAAATGATGCCATTATTCAAATTCAAATGAATTTAATAAATTGTAGAAAGACAGTTGAAAACCTGATGGATATATTATTATTGCTGTGGCTTGCCGGCTATTAATATTATGTTAATTTTTTTAATATCATTAATAAAACGGTTTTGGTTCTATACATTAGTCTAAATGTATTTTTTATTTTTATATGATTCATGAAAATCAGTAATTATAAAATAACAATAATTATATCTCAATAATATCAAATAATTGATAATTAATTAGGATTATTTCTAACATTTTCAAAATCTAAAATAACATATATACAATATTAATTAGTAATAACTATTTATGTAATTATCAAAATAACATTTTCAAAATCCCTAATATTATTTTGATTAATTATTTTTCTTAAAACAAATAAAAATATTTAAAAAATGTAAATAACAAAAAAATATTTAAATTAATTTATATAAAATTTTACACAATTTAACATCTTATATGTCAAAATGTTTTAAAATATTATTCGACTAACCTTTTCTATAGAGTAGTGTTTAAAAATTACAGATGGATAATATTATATTATAGTATTGTTATTTTATAATAAAAAATAAGATAATCTGACAATAAATAAATAACGACTTAATGTGTAGCCACAGTGTAGTGTAATTAATGAGAAAAGGAAACAGGCCCCGGCCTTAACGGTTGTGCTTTTAAATATGCCAGCCACAAATTTAACCATTTCAATTATATAATAATATTATTATTACTGCTATTTTTATTTGTTTGCCAGTGAGTATTAAATACTCTTTCCAGGTGCTATTAAATTTTTTTGTCCAAATTCTCAAATACATTCACTATATTCATTAAATATTAAACATTTTAAATTATTAAATCAGTTTTCCAATATTATTTATTTTCTATTATACATAACAAATTCATAGAACGCTTATGTTTAATATTTCAATTCGTTTGTATTTAAAATACAATATTACATTATACTTTCTCATTTTATAATCCATTTGCAAAAACATTCAAATTCTCATAATACATCATAAAATAGCGTTATGAGAGTATATTCCATTTAAATGGAATTAGCAATAATAATTGATTTTAAATATACAATCAAATCACATTACAGCATTTAAGTTATGAAGTTCAATGTGGGTATTATATTGTGGTGCGTAATGTGACAATCTTCTAACATTATAATTCCCTATCAATTTCTCTGTATAAACTCATCGTGACAGACCATAACAAACATATATTCGTAAACTGATATATGTACTAATATAAAAATGCAAGTTTTATAATAATATAATATTATTAAACAATAAAATAAAGTTAGTGTATAATTAAAATAATATGGGAAGATAGAGACATTGATGGTTATTTTTAGATTTAGATATTCGGACAATGAGAAATTGAGGTATTAAATATGGTGACGTACCTTTCCAGATGGATGACGATGTGATGACGTGTTAGGAATCCGTTGGGCCCCGAAAGCTTTGATTTCGGTTGCAGGAAATCAGGTTTTTTAGGTACACGGATTATTGCCCCCATTTAAATTTTAAATATTATATTATTTTTAAAACAAAAATCTTTTCTTAGATTCGTTTTGTTTTTTTTCTATTTTGATGTATTTGCTACTATAATTATGAATATATATATCACAAGTATTGATGGTAATATAACGAATGAGATTAATAAATAAACTCAAAATTATTATGGATGTGTGCAGAAAAGATCGCGATTAGGAGTTGATTGATCGATGGTTAGTGCACCAAATATATATTATTTTATTCGTGTAAATCATATAAGAAATATGAATATTCTATGTTATTTTTATAAAAAAATTAAGACTATAATTAGGGTTATTAGGTTTACAAACGTCTATTTTATCTTCAATACATATTTAATCGTGACATGAGGCACATGTGTTTCTATCTAGTTTTTCACTTAAAAGTTGTGTTGTTTAGCCTTACAATTCGCATTATGAGTGTGCAGAAGAATCCGTTGATCTGAATATCTAAAGTAATTAAATTATATTCGAACTATTTTTCTAGATACTAAACAAATATTTAATCGAATCAGATACAATTACGGATATATACCGTTTTCAAAATCATCATTTAAAAGTAATATAAATATGCATTATGTATGTGTTTTTATTTTAATCCATTTCAATTTATGGGAACTTAAAAGTTAGAAACATACGTGTTTGATGTTTTATAACTTATAAAGTCTTTTTATACAACAAAATAACATTTTTTGTTATAATTGATAATTTTTACTCATGAACATAAATTTAAAAATAAAACTTAGAATATCCGATATCGATTCGTAAACGAATCCACAATTTCAAATCAGTTTCAAATCAATATTTTATTAATCTGTATCAATCTGATCGGATTTGATATTCGACCACCCATACATCGCGTTTCCTAATCCTATTCAAACTTGTTCGTATTCCCCAAACCTATAAATCCTCTTACGAAATGGGTAGTACGATATATAATGGGAATAATAGTAGCATATTATTATGAAAATGATTCCATGTGTTGAAAATAAATGAAAAGTGGGAAGAAAGGACAGGTATTAGGTAATGTATTTTGGACCTGGCTGCTCAGAGAGACAGAGTCATATCATCAAAAACATTAAATCTATGATCCTTACTTTACCTTCACCTTCTGCAATTTTCATTCAAGGACAAGAAGAGCAAAATAAATACACAAACTCATATGCTTCTTCTTCTTCTTCTTCGTTACTGCTGTAACTGTGAAGGTGAAATATCAAGCTATGCTTCCATTGCTGGGATTGGAGCAGTAACTCTAACTATAATGAAATGAAGTTACTAGGCTTCTGCCTTTTATCGTCATATCACTGCCATCTTTAACTGTGAACACGAAAACCCTAATTAATTATTATTTCTGGTTTTCAGTTAACTGTTCATTTTGATATCTCTTTACTTTAATGAGGATTTAATGGAAGTAGATTTGGTGGTTATGAGAACGTAATGAGTGTTATTCGTTACAATTTTTTTTCCAGCTTAAACGATCATAGAATGCCGTGGGATTGAGGTAGATTTGGTTATAGATACGAATATAATTGATTTCCAACTTAAACGATCAAAAGTACACAAGGCTTGAATGATATTATTTTATGGTTTAATTATTGATTAGGTGCTAGAATTACTCTTTGGACAACCATAGTTAAGGACCTCATCATTTTATTGGTTAGTGTGTTAAATTTGTCTCATATATTAAAATGAAATTTCTTAATTTTATAAGAGTGTGTAATATTATCTATAATGATTTGATTAATTCTTTTAAATGAGTTATATCATCTCCGTAATCTCATTCGTTCACGTTCTCTCATCATAATTTCGGCGAGACTCTATAATTCTAAATTGGTATCGAAGCTTATACGGTTATTTTAAGTCGCAATTTCAAATATTTATAATTGAATTTGAGGGAGAATTTTGAATTTGTACTACATTAGTTAGATAAATGAAACTTATTATGTTTATAAAGGTGGAGAATGTTATCACATAATAGTTTGATAAGTCTTTTATATGAGCCTCTCCTCCTCATAATCTCGTTCTTAAATCATAATTTCAATTAAACTTTATAATTTCAAAATAGTGATAAATAAACTAATACTTAACCCCCTAGCATATTCCTAAGTGGACTCCCATATAAGATATTTATGTTTTTTATATATAAAAGAAAAGCTAATTCGAGTGATTAGATAGAGGTGTAATAACTAATAAGTGGAGTCCCATAAAGGCAAAAGTGTTAGATATATTTTATGAGGAGGTTAGGAAATAAATAAATTTGATAGAGAAAAATAAATGTGTTTCGTGTGATTGGACCACAAGTGCAGCCGAGTACCTGCTCCCGTGGTCCGAAACACATACTATTACTATTACTACACCCAACAACAATCATTGATATAATTCTGTCCTTCTTACATTTACAAAACATGTATTTTCTTCATTTCTTTGTCTCTTCTTCTGCCTTAGCCCCCACCACAATCACTACCCCTTTTGTTGCGCCCAATAAAGATGTATTGGTGTTCCGAACCACTAATTATGGTTCTATCTAAATACAGTTATATTTTTTAAATAGAGCTATATATTAAATTTTTAAAATCAAGTCAATTTATATGAAGAGTATGCTCGGATATAACGTATAAGATAATGAAATTATATCGTAAAAGACTTGAACAACTCATTTACTATGATCTACATTATATCTTATAAACCAATATAATTTACATTCCAATTTCTATGTGAGACAATTTTGATGTTTCAAGTTCAAATCATGTATCAGTGTGATCTCCTACCCTTATACGTTATATCTGTACATATTTCAAATACTATAATTCTAAAATGATATCGGAGATATTTTAATCAAAATCATGATTATCAATACAGAGATTGTCCGGCCATATTTTTGCACTTTCTAGATTATATTTTTTTCCAATTATGCAAATTTTAAGAATCAACTTTGCAAAAAAATCAGTTTAAAAATTGAAACAACCCTAGATTGATAATTAATTATGCCAAAATTTAGGGACTATCGTCGTTATTTTCTAATTATTTTTTACTTTGCACACAAAACTTTACCGATTTTGGGATCATTGGCTAAACCCAACAATTTGAATCTCAAAGTTGAACTCGAGTTGAATTTGAAACTCAAATTTATGATGCCTTGTTTTTCAAATACGATCTGAAATCGTAACTTGAAAAACAATGAGGTTCGGTTATGTTTTTTACAATCCATATCACAATATCATACTTCGGCGTGAATTACTCGTAAGGGTGTTGGTTTAGTATAATAAGGAAAATAATTTTATTATGATTAATTAGACTAAATCAATTTACAGTTCTTAATTCTAATAAACCTTTTTGAATTTTATCAAAACAATAATTATTATAAATTATCAAAAAATTGCTACAAAATACAAATATTTAATTTTTATAATATAATAATCAGAAAATATGGTGCAATTATATAACTAGTGTATTGCGCGTACTTCATCTATTTATTTTAATTAAAA
>RWGZ01000178.1:0-14867 GCA_009725065.1 Utricularia reniformis
CCAGGTGGGCATCTCTTACTTTTTTATCTGAATTGTTTATATATTAGATTTGGGTTTGCATGCTTTGGTATTGCTGTGTCAATGGTTAATTTCACCAGTTGATCAATGCTCTCATTTCGTTGGAAAATTGAAACTTGACGGCTTCATTTTCGGAATAAGTATGCTTTTGCGGCAGTTTTATTATTATCGCGGGATGTTAGATTAATTACTGTTATTGGGAGCTTGTTACAGAGCTGATCGAAATATCCCAAGCTAGGTGCAGAGAAGGTGAAAGAACTAAATCATGTTCTTGCAGTGTTGGATGATCTCTCTTCTGAGCAGCTTGGTGCGAAAATCAAAGAGTATGGTATCACAGCTCCAGACACCAAAAGTGCTCTCTCTGATCCTTATCCTTTTAATCTGATGTTTCAGACATCAATTGGACCATCTGGATTGACCCCTGGGTGAGAAATAGTAGCTATTATCCTAATAAACTATTTGCAAGAGTTTCTCCGCCCCCCCTTAATTTGATTTGTGAATTTTAAATTGCTTTGTTGCAGCTATATGCGCCCTGAGACTGCTCAGGGGATTTTTGTCAACTTTAAGGACTTATACTACTATAATGGAAACAAGCTTCCTTTTGCTGCCGCTCAAATTGGCCAAGCTTTCCGAAATGAGGTTATTGCTGTGAATTGTTGCTTTTGTATGTCTCACACTGCTACCTGCAGGTCTAAAATGCTTAGATATTGCAGATATCTCCACGCCAAGGCCTCTTGAGGGTCCATGAGTTCACACTAGCAGAGATTGAACACTGTGTGGATCCTGAGGACAAGTCACATCCTAAATTTTCTGACGTTAGTGCACTGGAATTTCTTATGTTCCCTAGAGAAGATCAGGGATCTGGTCAACAGGCAAGAAGAATAGCTATTGGGGAAGCGGTTTCTCAGATTATGGATGGAGGCTAATCACTGGGCGTAATTTTTTCCATTTCAATGATTTTTGCTCATTTTCACAATTTTGTCACCCAGGGGACTGTGAATAATGAAACACTTGGCTACTTCATAGGGAGAGTATATTTGTTCCTTACACAACTTGGAATTGATAAGGACCGCCTACGTTTTCGCCAGCACTTGGCAAATGAGATGGCACACTATGCTGCAGATTGTTGGGATGCTGAAATTGAATGCTCTTATGGGTGGATAGAATGTGTGGGCATTGCTGATCGATCAGCATACGATTTGCATGCTCACACAGTAAGTATTATGAAGCTGGGTTTTTTATATTTGTTTAGAATGTTTGAAAGGCTCTGTAGGAGGGTGATTTATTCCCTATATGCAGGATAAAAGCGGTGTAGCCCTTGTGGCTGCTGAAAAATTTGCTGAACCTAAAGAAATAGAGGTCCATTCCTGCAACTCACCTTGATATACGTTGTGTACTAGGTGCAAAATTGCATCTAGAGATCCATATAGTAGACATTAACATTCCCATGAATTTAGTTTACTTGTTTGGCTTGTGTCCCTTTATAGCACGTATCCTTGAATCCCCTTTGTATATGATTGAATAGTTGGAACCTTGTTGCCTGATTAGCTTTTGACATATGTGCTTTCCAAATCATTATCCGACAGGTGTTTTCTTTTTAATTTTTCAGAAGCTTGTTGTAGCTCCTGTCAAGAAGGAAATTGGCCTTGCTTTCAAGGGTAACCAAAGGATGGTGGTTGAAGCTTTAGGTTGATCAATCGTAATAGATCCCTAAGCTTGGAATATCCATATCATTTTGAATAGTTGTCCCCAAAATTGTTTAGGCTATGGGGGAAAAGGAAGCAATGGAGATGAAAGCTTCTTTAGAAAGCGTGGGAGAAGCAGAGATTCGGATCTGCACTCTTGAAAAAGTTGTTTGTATAAAGAAAAATATGGTGTGGATCTCTAAAGATACAAAAAAGGTCTTCACACCATCCGTGATCGAACCATCATTTGGTATTGGAAGGATCATATACTGTCTCTATGAACACTCATTTTATACAAGGACGGGGATGAACAATTGCATGTTTTCCGTTTTCCACAACTGGTTGCTCCGATCAAATGCACTGTTTTTCCTCTGGTTCAAAATCAAGAATACGAGGAAGTTGCCAAGAAAATTTCAAACTCCTTAACTGCAGTGGGAATTTCTTACAAAATCGATATAACAGGTATGCCCTTATCCGTTATTTGGAGCAGGATATTCATCCTAAACTCACTATATGCACCCACATCAATCGGGAAAAGATATGCAAGAGCGGATGAATTGGGTGTTCCTTTTGCCATAACAGTGGACTCTACAACCTCAGTTACCATAAGAGAGAGAGACAGCAAGCAGCAAATTCGTGTTAAAGTGGGCGAGGTAGCTTCCTTGATTAAAGAGGTACATGGAATGATGTGCTATGGAGATATCCCACTCACCACTCATGCACATGTTGTCTCAGCATTGCTCTTTCTGAGATTAGTTGATGAATTATGTTTACAGGAGTTTTTGAAATGTGCGTGCTGTTTAACTTTGAACTAAACAGGAGAAGAGGAAATACACTAAATATGTATGGTGTAGAAGAAAATCATGTTTTCCCCGATGCAGCAGCCGATTATAGGCACATGGCAGAACTAAGAAAAAAACACCTACGACTGTTCATAAAAGTTAAAATGAGGTTGAAGCACCTCAAGGCTATAGAATTCAAGCAATGGAATAAGACATAGTCTGAGATATTAGGACATTGAGTGAGAAAAAGAGAGCGTAAGAGTTAGGAACATATGTGTAGAATTAAATCCTGTCAGCACAATTGGGTAAGCTGCTAGAAATTGAGTATGACTTTAGTAAGCCATTAGGCAAGCAGTAGCCGTTCCCATTTCATTCCCTTAAAAGGACGTTAACTTTGATTGGAGTTTTGAAAGATAGAACAAAGACTATTTAAACTCCAATCATTTTCACTGGTGGATTCATTTACAGCATTATGTCTAACTGAATCTGCAGCTCTCTCTAGCAAATCCTACCTTTAAATTCTTTATATCATACACAACCCTTGTGTTTCTCTGTTGATAGTTCCCAATTATCCCAATCCCATCTCCGTAACCAAGGCTAGCCACAGCTAAACACACTTGTGATGAATCTCTCTTTACCACATACAACATTCCAGACACATCTACTGTCATCTCTGAACCACCTTCAAACTTCATCTTCAATCTAGGAATGCTAATTTCTTTATATCCTGTAAGGTTGAAGCATGTGTCTAATATTGAGAATCCTGGGGCTGAAGGGTACCCTGAAAACTGCTTCAAGAATTCATTTTTAACACCTCTGTAGATAGAAGGGGGGAGTCTAGTGATAACTGTCCCCGAGTCAATAAGAATCCCACTTTTTCCAAAATAAACAGATTCTATCTCTACACCTCCGATGCTACTTCCTGTTATGTTCAGAATGTAGAAGCTGCTGAGTTGAGGATTAAGTACCAAATTCGTGTAAGAAACCGGAGTCTGGTTCTTGAAAACAGAGGTATCACTCCCCAGAACTAATGAACCTGAATAGAAATTATCAATCTCAGGTAAGCAGTAGGAGAAAACCCCATTGAAAACATTATAAGTTTGAGAAACAAGTGACAGTTCACTCCTTCCCAATCCCATCAATCCAGAGGCAGCACCAAAAAGACCCTTATTATAATATCCACATCCAACTATAAAGTTTTCAACAGAAACACCACCTAGAACCAGCTTTTCCTGCCCCAAAATTCCAACACTAGACGATCCATCCCCATAAGTAACTGAATATCTACATTTAGGATCATCGCTACTGCATAACCCTGAGTTCCCAATTGTGTACTGTAAGCTTTGACAAGCTTGTGAGCTGCATTGAACTGTTCTATATGAAGGGGATAACAGAGGGTTGAAGACAGGTTCTACTTGATTGTAGCATTGTTTGCAAGGCTGGCATTGAACCCACGTTAAATCACTTCCTGTATCAACTATTACAGTTAAGTTTTTCCCACCTAATGTAACAGTTACAATGTAGTTTAGTGTCTGAAGTTTGATGCCGGGATTTACAGGAAGCTCTGATTGTGAGGAAATGGATTCTTTTTGGCCAGAAACCATGTTTTTCATACGAGCTTGCATTGATTTGAACCTGATATTATCAGCTATGAGGCGATTTTGGAACTTTCTGCTCCAATCCTTTACTGGACTTGAGCATGAGTCATGATGCTTCATTTCTAATATGATTGCTCCCTTTTCAGTTCCTATTGATGATTACAACGCAACTCTCTTTAGAATGAGTAGAAAACCCAAATAAAGAAACATAACCTTAAAACTACCATAAAAGCAACATCAGTTCATCAAAAGTGTTTCTGATTGAAAACTCACTGTAATTGTGTGAGAAGCAATTTTCTGACTTTGTCCAGCTTAGCTTATTCCAGGAGAGAAGAAGCTCATTCCTGTCGAAACAAGACACAGTATTACTCCAGCTAAAGGCAGATAGAAGGAGCAGAGAAGAAGCCATTGAAACCCAGTGAGCCATTTTTTTTTCTTTGACACCACTAAAGAGAAATAGAGCACACAAATAATAAACGATCAGGATATAAGAAAAGAGGAGTTGGATTCTACTACCGTGGAGCTTTGCATAAGAACAAAAGAAAGGATGGGTGGCTGGCTAAGACCCCACCCCCACTTTGCCTGAAGCTGAAGCTAAGAAATTATTGGAAGGTGCAGTAGATATTTGGTAATATGCATGACCCCTCTTCAACTGTAGCAAAAATGGAGTGTATTCTGCTGATATTTGTGGTATATATGAACTCGTGAACCTGAAATTGAATTCAAAGGGAAAGGAACATATGAGAATCAGTGGAAAAAGACATAGCATAAGAAAAATGGGGAGTATTAGTATTTTAGTGTTGTTGGTCTGGTCAGGTCAGGTCGTCACGGAGAGGAATAAGTAAAATAGAGACTTTTATTATGTCGTGTCCGTTGAAATTTTGTCATGGTAGTCGCTTTCATTTTGCTGGCTGGCTAAAGGGGTCCATATCTTCACTCCACTCCAGTCCTCAAGTTTTTCTTTCATAAGTACAACTCACCACATGCAACTTTACCCTACATGCTTCTTCAAAACTCAATCAACTTCACATTTTTTTCATGCATCACTCAGACTTCCACTAGACAAAGAGTTGGAATTGGGGAGTTGGACCCTTATGTTTTGGTGCACTACCTGGAACCTCCTGGGTTTGGGTTCAACTTCAACTTACACAAAGCAACAAAATATTCTTTTTTCATCATAACCATACCTGATTTTCAAACACATTCGACGATGACTGATAAGACAGCAGTCGCAGGCAAATAGAATGATGGCGGTGAAGTAGCCCTTCAATCAACACACAAAGGAAAACGTTTTATTCACACACTTGCACATTGCTATAACAAGATGATGCAGTTTGCTCAAGAGTTGAGAATAAAACCTGCGTGATTTCCATAAATTCCAGCATGTTTCAATATCCAAAATCTCCTTATTGATTAGCCTTCACTTAAGAAAAATGATTAATAACTGTACAGAGCAAAACAATTGATTTAATAAACAAATCATAAAGGCACGTTAATTTGAATGATTTTAAAGCGGCTAAATTCATTTGATTCTTTCAATCATTTCATATGTTAAATAATAATCAGATTTTCAAAAAATAACGCATAGTAGTACCGAATTGAGGACACAGAAGATGATTTAGCATTTTTGGATGTTGCTCTGGAAGGTGAAAAAGGTTATCACGGTCTAAGCAGTTGCATTCACTTTTGAATGGATGCGCAGTTAGAAGAAACCAAAGATGCAATCAGTAGGAGAATTCAAGAATCGCCCAGAAACGAAATCCAGGACGCTGAATAGAGAAACCCCAACAAGACATGGCGATTATTCCCAGGATAATGCAGTAGAACAAATATCGCCTCCCTAGTCCCTATTACTTTTACATAGGCCTAGGCGATCGATTATTGCGTTGTGGGAATGGAATCTGTTTCCCGTTAACTCATCGGGCCTTGTCAGCCATAAAGGGCCCATTACAGATGCTAGTTACCCCGGGCCATAGTGTGAAATCATAATGAATTTATGACATGGATTTGAAGTAGTATCAGATTACATTACTATTTAGTATTTACTACACAATATTCATTGACATTTGATATTTCCACAGTTATTCATTGCTACTATTTTCAACACCTAAACCATACAACACACCAGAGTACTTCTCCAGTGAACCGCTAAAGAAATTATCCTTGAGTTTCCTGAAAGTGGTACAAGTAAGCAAGCTATCAGAGCCAGCTTGATGGCAAATTCCGAATCTCTCCACCTCCAACAATTCAGCAAGTTTGTTCAAACCACCGTGGAGACTATTTGAGAATCTCATCAAATGCTTCATATCATAAATTACAGGGAAGAATATGCTGATCATGTTAAAAAATCCAACCTGTGTATCAGGAAGCTTCTCGCATGTCAAAACCTTCAGCAAGTATCCAAAATCATACCCACTATGGAAAGTCACCCAGTAAACACTATCGTTCAACACAATCCCAGATGACACCAGAAGCTCTCCAAATCGTCTAGCATCAATTCCCTTCTCGTTGTTCAGTGCAAAATCAAACCCACTTTGGACCAATAGTTCAATCGACTCCTTTGCAAACACATCCTCATTGGGATTGAATTCACGAAAGTTGAACTGCCAAATTATGTGTCTATCAGTCCCGCAACTAGGCAAATTCCCTCTCTCATCAGAAAAAGTAAGTCCCAGTTGAATCAACTTCAACAGATCAACATTATCTTTCAATGTCTGGTAATGGTAATCACTGGAGTTCTTGAAATTGCCCACCGAACGAACAACCACACCAGGGAACTCTGTGTCCATCGCAATGTAAGGAAACTCATCCACAATTTCACGGATCAACAATAATTCCTCTTCCAAATTTTCAGCCCAAACCTCGCGGATTTGAATCGAATCCTTTTTAGGCGATATGGACATTCCCACACAACAGAACCAAATCAATTTCAACAAAAATGCCGTATAATTTCTCTAATCTTAACCGTTAAAAAATCAATCTTTTTCGAGTCCCCAAACCAGATCCGTTCGAACATCACCGTATCTGAAAAAACACAAGTACTCAGAATCACACCAAATTCGATAAAAAAAGAACCTCTGTATGGCCGTATAGTGTCCCCCAGAGTATTCTAATTAGATCTATGCAAAAATCCGTGCTTTCTAACTTAGATATATTCGGTCAACGCCAACCCTAAACCCAGTTATCATTACGCTATAAGAAACAACATACAAATTCGGTTCGCGGAAACTCACCTCACAAACACAAGCAATGACCAGCCGCGAAATTAAACCAGAAGATCCATACTCCCCATACACACGGTTGTCGTTGTCAGTTATTGGATGCGCATATGAGGAAAGCACTCAGATAGGCAGTGTATTATATCATACTAGGGTTTTGGACGGCACAAATCTAAGGCGGCGATGGATACAAGAGTCATGATGATAATGTGCCGTATATAAACGGATAGTTATTATGGAGTTTTTTTATAAGGGTAGCATGGTCGGAAAATATTTCTTATTAATTAATATCAAATTTAAAAATATTAGTAAAGTATCATTGTCAAATTGTAAATTAATATTATATTGTAAATTAAAACAATATAATATTATTGCTTTACTAATTTACAAATTGTAAATTAGTAAAGTACCATGTGGGATAGATGGTAATTTTGTTGAAAAGGAAATTAATATTTATTTAATTAAAAAGGTACGCATAGAATTATAAATGATTCTAATGAAGTTTTTAAATGTAAAAATATCTTTCAACGCTTTGATTCTAATGAAATTACTGGAAAAATTATGTCCATATTTGTTAATTATGAAAATTAGAGGCAGTTCCTCTTGCACTTACATTAGAACATATTTGAATAAGAGTTGTCCTTATACTAAATCATTTTAATATTTTAAATTTGTTAATTGTGAATTTTTTATTAAGATTATAAAATTAGTAAAAGAACAATATCAATCTATCTAAAATAAGTAAAAGATGTAAACATGATATATTATGATATCGGTCCAATTTTAAATAAAAGATTTTTTTTATTGAAAACAATAGAAAACTTGTTTTGTAGAAATAAATTACTACTTAGTTTTATGTAATCTAATGTTTTTTAAAATAATATTGTGGGAAATCCACATATATTTAGCTATTTTTTAAATGATTCGCAAATAAATTTTTGTATTAATATAAAACTAGTTCAGAATTTAAATCAATTTGAAAATAAGAGGTTTACTTATTTTTCTTTTTCAATTTAAAAAAACAGTCTCAAATAATAAAAAAATACTATGATCTTGTGTTTCTATTGTGTTATAAAACTTGCTATGAATTTTTAATATATTTCAAATAACTAAATATATATTTTATAGGTGCATTTATTTTTAATTTAAATATGGGTACTCTTGCATTATTTTAATTAAATTATAAAATAGTGAAAACTGGAACATTAAAATTTAAAATTAATAAGTTTTGAGTTTTAAATACATTAGAATCGTAGTTTATCGACATGATTGTTTTAATTTAATTTATTAACTTTAATAGTAAATTCGTGTAGTATTTTGAATTATTTTTAAAATTAATTAATCATATCTAATTGTCCATCACTGATATTAGGATGACGTGTGATATTTAAACAAATAATTTTAGGATAGATCATTTCTGACAGTATTAGTCTCAAATTTTACCCAGTTATTATGAATGTGATAAAGAGATTATTTTCAATATATAAGTTTAAATCAGTGATATTTAAACTTTTTTTTGGAAAAGAAAAAGAAAAGCATTCTTTAAAAAAACAAAAGATATTTGAGGCTTTGAGTAGAGTTTGTGAGGGGGAAGGGAAGAGAGTTGGGGTTGTCGACGACTAAGGAAAGTTTCTTCTTTCTTCTCCAGATGTGGTCACTCAAGTGTAAAAATCGAATCTTTCTAACCCACCATTTGTATTTGTTGTGTCAATATGCTCTCTACTCTGCCCCACATTCTTTTTCTTTTTACTGGGGACTGTGATTTCAGTTAAAGACGCATGTTTTCATATGTATTTGCAGGAACATAGGTTGGCATTTTGTTTTCTGTTCAACAACTCGTCATTTTTAGGAAATCCCACATAGGATCTTCACAAGATAGTCTCTGGGTTTCGTCATGTCTGCCACTGCTAAGTCCAAGTGAGTGTTTGGTTTGGTCGAGATTTTTTTGTTATTCATTTTTTTCTGCAGATCCGCTTTTCAAAACTTAATCTCCCTTGTCATTTTAGTGAATTCAGAGTTGATGGTCTTCTGTTTATATTGTAACTTGTCGTCTTTGTCCTTGATGATTTGATGCCCCTTTCTCTTGTTGCATCAATATCTGAGTAGCTCTGGCTAAAAAGTAAAAACTCTGGTATCTTTGGTTGAATTACATGTTTTCGGATTTGACTTTTGTCTGCATCATTTTATAGATCTTTTATCCTTATGGTCTTAAACCAGGGTGTCGTTTTCTAATGCAAGTGTTTGTTTCTTCATAGATCATCACTGACAGATAGTTACAGCACTAAAGTATCACCAGCTACTCCTCGAGCTGGAAAAACCAGGACTCTATCTAAATCTGACCATGATTCACCTTCTCCCCTGCAAAATGCGCGATCTTCTGTTGATAAATCTCCAAGAATGGTCACAACGAAGAAGCCAACTGTGGGGCGCTCTCCCATTGTCACCACTCCAACTGATGTATGTCCTTGAAGATTGAAAATTGTTTGTATCGGATTTTAAAACCTGTTTACCATTCTTTTTAGAAAAAGACTCTCCGCATTTCAAAACCATCGGATCTTCAGTCCCAACTTGATGTAGCCCTGGAAAATCTCAAGGATGTGAATGACAAGCTTATTTTGATCGAAAAAGAAAAGGCAAGTGCTCTTGAAGAGTTGAAGCAATCCCAGAGGTTGGCAGAGGAAGCGAATGAGAAGCTCAGGGAGTCATTGATGGCACAGAAGCATGCAGAAGAGGATTCAGAGATCGAAAAGTTTCGAGCACTTGAGATTGAGCAGGCTAACATTGAAGCTGCGCAGAAGAAGGAAGATCAATGTGTAAAAGAGCTTGAGATAGTAAGAAACCAGCACGTGATTGATGTTGCAGCTTTGCTAACGGCCACTCAGGAGCTTCATAATTTGAGGCAAGAGTTAGCAATGACAAGCGGTGCGAAAAAACAGGCATTGCATCATGCTGAAGAGGCAACGAAGATAGCTGAAGCTAATGTAGAAAAAGTTGAGTCTGTTTCAGTTGAGTTGGCAAATGTAAAATCAATGCTTGAGCAGCATGGTGATATGGTTGATACTGAATTAAAACTGGAGGTAGAGTCATTGAGAAAAGAAGTTGAAAAGGCTAAACAATATGAGTTACAGTTGGCAGAGAAAGATGCTGCATTGGAGCAACTCAATGTTGATCTCGAGGCAGCACGAGTGGCTGAATCGTATGCACGTCATTTATTCGACGAGTTGTCTTCCCAAGTTGAGCATGCCAAAAGATTGGAGAAATCAGCATCGGAATCACTGGAATCTGTCATGAAACAGCTGGAAAGGAGTAATGACTTGTTGCATGCTGCTGAATCTGAAATTGTGGGACTTAAAGAGGAGGTGAGTTTGCTGAGAATCGCTTCAAAAAGGCACAACATTGATATGGAGAAGTTAGAGCACCTTGGCCAACTGGCAAATCAAGAAGCTTCTGAAAGTTCGAAGAAGATTGAATCCCTCACCGCTGAGGTTGAAGCTGTTAAGGAAGAGAAAATTCAGTCTCTGAATAATGAAAAGCTTGCAGCTGCCAGCGTTCAAATCTTGGTGGAAGAGAAAAACAAGCTCATTGATGATTTGGAAACTTCCAGAGAAAAAGAAGAGAAAAGCAAGAAAGCACTGGAAAGTTTAGCTTCAGCATTACACGAAGTTTCTGCAGAATCAAGAGATTCAAAGGAAAAACTCTTGTCAATTCAAGTTGAGAATGGAAACTTTGAATCTCAAATACAAGATCTTAAAATGGTTCTGAAAACAACAAATGAGAAATATGAAAGTTTAGTTGATGATGCAAAAAGGGAAATTCTTGCACTAACCAACTCCATTGAACAGTCAAAGCATGATCATAACACCTTTAAGAATGAATGGGAGAAGAAGGAACTTCATATGTTGGAAGCCTTGAAAAAATCTGATGAAGATAAGTGCTCTATGGACAAGGAAGTTAATCGGCTGGTGAATTTACTCAAGGTAGGTGAAGAAGAAGCTTGTGCAACTAGGGAAGAGGTTGGTCATTGGAAAAACTCCTTAATATTAGCTGAATCAGAGATTGTCTACCTTAAGGAGATCCTAGGTGAAGCGAAGGCTGAGAGCATGAAATATAAAGAATGTCTCATTGACAAAGATAATGAAATGCAGCACATTCTTAAAGAAAATGATGAGCTGAAGAAAAAAGAATGTTATTCACAAGAAAAGGTCCAAGAGTTGTCCAAGTTACTCGATGAAGCTTCATCCAAGCTTCATGGTGAGATGACAGAAAGTGAAAACGATTACGATGTTCTTCCAAAGGCAGTGGAATTTTATGAAACCAATGGCACTGTAGGGATGATCTCTAAGGAGGAAAATGTATCACAAGTAAATGAGGAGTCATCTGTAGTTCAAAAAGATGAACCTATTGTGAGAGTCTCTGAAGTGAAAGTAAAAGATTACGAGGATGAAAGACATGGTTCTGATCCAGCCGAAGTTGATATTAAAAGTTGGGAAAGCTGCAAGATTGAAGAGAAAGACATATCCCCAGGAAGAAAAGCAGGTCAAGAATCTGTTGAAGAGGAAGTGGACTCAAAAGTCAGCTATGATCAGGTGATCGAGCCATCCTCCAAAGACAAGGGCTCCCCAACAGATTCGCAAGGAAGTGGTCAGAAGAAGAAGAAGGCTTTATTGCGCAAGTTTGGAAGCATGCTGAAGAAAAAGAGTCCAGCAAGCCAGAAATGATAAAAATCATGATGTTACTTCTTTCTCTGTGTGTTTTTGTTGGAACTAAAGAGCATGTGCGTGTGGTTGAATTTGGCCACCCTTGAAAAAATAGTGATTTCTATATCTCAAATCAAAGGAATTCCCTTCCAGTTTGCTATTATGATACCATTCTGATCGTAGAACATTTTGATATCCATGGAAAATTATATTGTGTTGTCTGTCTTATTGGTAGAGTACTTTGGTTCAGATACATTGCTTCCATTGTGATTTGCGAAGGAACATACTTCAGTATTTATAGTTAACTGAAACAGAAAACAGATAGAGTGGTGAATCTTTTACAGACAAACATAGAGAAGTAGAAACCAACACGGCTTGATTTCAATGTCATGAAGCAAAATCCCATATAAAATGCATGGAAAATCTTTATTCAAATGGTAGAAAACGACTTATCTATGCATCAGTTTAGTGATGATGGTCTTGCACGTATCTTAAACCACAGTACTTGCATATAGCCGGCTCGGCCTTGTCGAGACATATGAACTCAATTGGATGCCCCAGTGCTGGATTTGTATCTGGAGGAATGAAGAGATGGCAGTTAAAACAATGGATACTACTATAAATTTATTGGGAAAGATCAAATATTACCTCCTTCACAAGCTACGATCCTTCCATCTACTTTAATTGGTGGAACTTCATTGATCAGTTCCATTGGAGACTTCTTACTGGAATCCTGTTCATTGATTCACAACAATAAAATGGCACGACTCCTCATTTAGTTTCCACCCGGAGGTGAAATTATCAAGAATAATAGCCATAAACAGCAGTGATCAATAAATGGACAAACTCCCAAACTGTCCGGTCGCATCTTGAAAGGGAGCAATAAAGGGCCTAACAAAGATCTCTCCAGAAGCAAGAAACAATGACTTCTTGAGCATATATGCTTCAAAAAGGTGAATAAAAGACAGTTCATTACATATATGCTTCAAGAAGAAGTTAAATTTCCCAACCCAGGTAAAATAATGTGAATTCGAGCCAGATTGAGTTCAAAGGTGCGCAAGCTTAAGAAATTTATGCAGCATAGACTCAAAAACGCTTCTTTAATCCGTGAAGCAAACATGCAATCTCCAATACAATTCATATCATAGCATTAAAAAATAAAAAAAATTCTGCCATGAAAATAGCCATCCACCTTCAATTCATAAACATAAAAAACTTTCACGGAATACCTGCATCCATTTCTCAGTATGCGATGTGATGACTTCGCTGCTAACAATACCGCTGAGGCTACGAAAATTGGGTGATCCAGTCAAAGCCCTCATGAGATGGGAACGTATGCCGTTCGTTCTCCATATTGACGTCATAGCTCGGCTGATTACCGAGTGATGGTTGAGATTTCAGAGGAACAGAGGAGTCTGGGACTAAATTGAAATTCATGAAAATATTCCTTTGGTGTGCCGACCCGAATCTGACCCAACTCCATTAACAAGAAATAGAGAAAATTTATGATGGGCCGATTCAAGACGAAGTTGGGCTCTACCCTAAAAAAGCCTTTTACTGGAAATACAGCAACGGCTTTATTCAAAAGAACACTAGCCGTTAGACTTTCTTTATAAGTTGTCTATTCTCAAAGTCTTTCGTCAGAATCTTGCCTTCAGCCGGCTTCTTTCTACCCGTTTTCTCACTGATTCGGAAGGAATATTGTTGTTACTAGTTTACTCTCTTTCTATTTCTGACTCAATTTGAATTGTTCTTAACTGATTCTGTGTTGCAGGATCCGTCTTGGTTTAGTTATGTCTTAACGCTATTGAGAATTTCGTTATCTTGTTCTGTTGTTTTCTTTTTTCAGTGTTTTTTTCAGGGATATGGATACAGGATTGATAAATTCTTCAGCATCTTCGAATAAGTCTAGATCTAGATTCCCGCTCCAAGAACAGCTTCTCCATCGAAGAAATAATTCACGGGAAAATGTAAGTCATTGTCATGTATCTATTGATGTCCCGAAAATCCCTGCCTCGTTATCAACAGGTCTATACTAAGGAGTGATTTTATTCGATAGGTTTTAACACAGTTAATCATTGTTTCTTGTAGCTTGATCGATTCATACCAAATAGATCTGCGATGGATTTTGATTTCGCCCTATACATGCTAACGGAAGGTAATAAAGGTAATGAAATCCTGCTGATGTTTCTTCTCCAGCCAGGGAATTATACAGGAAGCGGCTCACAGAGACGTTCAACATGAATAGAACTCGAATTTTGGCATTCAAAAACAAGCCGCCTAAGCCAGTAGAATCCATACCTTCAGAGTTCTTTGAATCTTGCCAAAAAACCAAAACGACAAAAGCCCATAGGCATATTCCGCAAGTATGTGCTAATAATTTTCCCAGTTTGAATACATTACACACTGCTGTTAAACCTGTTTATTCTGACCCAAATGAAGTTGGTGTTTCAGACTTCGGAGAGGACATTAGATGCTCCTGATATTCTGGATGATTACTATTTGAATTTAATGGATTGGGGTAGCAACAATGTTCTTTCAATTGCGCTTGGGAGCACAGTTTACCTGTGGGATGCTTCTGATGGATCAACTTCAGAACTTGTGAGTATTGATGAGGAAAGTGGTCCAGTGACGAGTGTCAAATGGGCTCCTGATGGAAGGCATATTGCTGTTGGTCTTAATAACTCCGAGGTTCAGCTATGGGATTCCAAAGCCAATAGACTCGTGAGTTCCTCCTTGTATATTCTTGATTTCACAATGTTCTTCTAGGAGTTCATTTTTATTTTATTGCTGCAGTTGAGAACACTGAAAGGAGGGCATGTATCACGCGTTGGTGCTCTAGATTGGAACAACCATATTTTAACTAGTG
>RWGZ01000179.1:0-14844 GCA_009725065.1 Utricularia reniformis
TTTTTTCAAAATCGGGATTTTTCCACTTTTATGATTTCTTTTTGGTATTTCTTGTATTATATTTTGTACTTTTGGATTACTTAACGGTGAAGGCTTATGAATTTGGAACCATACTTATGGGAAAGATTCATATGTATCAACAAGTTCAATGAAATCTTTTCAAGATTGAATTTTTCGACTTGCTTGCATTTACTTCCCCTTATTACTATTTTCTTGATTTCGGACTTCTTATATTAAGAGTGGCGAATTTTGAACGATATTCCTATGTAACATGCTGCAGCTCCTTGATTTCTTTATATTTCACCGAATTTTTTCGAGATTTAAATATTTTTCTTGTTTTGATTTCTACACCCCGCGGGTTACTTTATTTATCTTCTTTGGGTTTCTTGTATTATGTTTCGTACTTTTGGATTACTTAATGGGGTAGGTTTATGAATTTGGAACCAAATTTTTGGGGAATATTCATACGTATGCAATAAGTTTCAAACAAGTTCACTGAAATCTTTTCAAGATTGGGCTTGTCGGCTTGCTTGCATTTACTTCCCCTTACTACTATTTTTTTCATTTCGGGTTTCGAGTTTTAAGAGTAACGTATTTTGAACCATATTTCAATGTAACATGCATTTGCACCTTGATTTCTTTATGTATCATCGTTTTTTCGAGATTTAATATTTTGCTTATTATGATTTTTACACCCTGCGGGTTATTTTCAAGATTTGACTTATTGGCTTGCTTGCATTTACTTCCCTTTACTACTATTTTTTTCATTTTGGGTTTCGTATTTTAAGAGTAATGTATTTTGAACCATATTTCTATGTAACGTGCATTAGCATCTTGATTTCTTTATGTATCATCATTTTTTCAAGAGTTTAATATTTTGCTTGTTGGTAATTTTTGCACCCTGCGGGTTATTTTATTTATCTTTTTCGGGTTTCTTGTATTATGTTTCATACTTTTGGATTACTTAACGGTGAAGAGTTATGAATTTGAACCATATTTATGGGAAGATTCATACGTATGCGAAAAGTTTCAAACAAGTTCACTGAAATCTTTTCAGGATTGAACTTGTCGGCTTGCTTGCATTTACTTCCCCTTACTAATATTTTTTTCATTTCGGGTTTCGAATTTTAAGAGTGACTTATTTTGAACCGTATTTCTATGTAATATGCATTAGCACCTTAATTTCTTTATATTGCATCTTGTTTTAGAGATTTTAATATTTTGTTGTTTTTATTTTTACACCCCGCGGGTTATTTTATTTATGTTCTTCGGGTTTCTTGTATTATGTTTCGTACTTTTGAGTTACTTAACGGGGAAGTGTTATGGATTTGGAACCATATTTATGATGAAGATTCATACGTATGCAAAAAGTTTCAAACAAGTTCACTGAAATCTATTCAAGATTGGACTTGTCGGCTTGCTTGCATTTACTTCCCCCTACTATTATTTTTTTCATTTCGGGTTTCGAATTTTAAGAGTGACGTATTTTGAACCATATTTCTATGTAACATGCATTAGTATCTTGATTTCTTTATATTACATCGTTTTATCAGAGATTTTAATATTTTCTTGTTTTTATTTTTACACCCCGCGGGTTATTTTATTTATGTTCTTCGGGTTTCTTGTATTATGTTTCGTACTTTTGAGTTACTTAACGGGGAAGTGTTATGGATTTGGAACCATATTTATGATGAAGATTCATACGTATGCAACAAGTTTCAAACAAGTTCACTGAAATCTATTCAAGATTGGACTTGTCGGCTTGCTTGCATTTACTTCCCCTTACTACTATTTTTTTCATTTCGGGTTTCGAATTTTAAGAGTGACGTATTTTGAACCATATTTCTATGTAACATGCATTAGTACCTTGATTTCTTTATATTACATTGTTTTTTCAGAGATTTTAATATTTTGTTGTTTTTATTTTTACACCCCGCGGGTTATTTTATTTATCTTCTTCGGGTTTCTTGTATTATGTTTCGTACTTTTGAGTTACTTAACGGGGAAGTGTTATGGATTTGGAACCATATTTATGATGAAGATTCATACGTATGCAACAAGTTTCAAACAAGTTCACTGAAATCTATTCAAGATTGGACTTGTCGGTTTGCTTGCATTTACTTCCTTCCCCTTACTACTATTTTTTTCATTTCGGGTTTCGAATTTTAAGAGTGATGTATTTTGAACCATATTTCTATGTAACATGCATTAGTACCTTGATTTCTTTATATTACATTGTTTTTTCAGAGATTTTAATATTTTGTTGTTTTTATTTTTACACCCCGCGGGTTATTTTATTTATCTTCTTCGGGTTTCTTGTATTATGTTTCGTACTTTTGAGTTACTTAACGGGGAAGTGTTATGGATTTGGAACCATATTTATGATGAAGATTCATACGTATGCAACAAGTTTCAAACAAGTTCACTGAAATCTTTTTAAGATTGGACTTGTTGGCTTGCTTGCATTTACTTCCCCTTGCTACTATTTTTTTCATTTCGGGTTTCGAATTTTAAGAGTGACGTATTTTGACCATATTTCTATGTAACATGCATTAGCACCTTGATTTCTTTATATTACATCGTTTTTTCAGAGATTTTAATATTTTGTTGTTTTTATTTTTACACCCTGCGGGTTATTTTATTTATCTTCTTCGGGTTTTTGTATTATGTTTCGTACTTTTGAGTTACTTAACGGGGAAGTGTTATGGATTTGGAACCATATTTATGATGAAGATTCATATATATGCAACAAGTTTCAAACAAGTTCACTGAAATCTTTTTAAGATTGGATTTGTCGACTTGCTTGCATTTACTTCCCCTTATTACTATTTTTTTCATTTCGGGTTTCGAATTTTAAGAGTGACGTATTTTGAACCATATTTCTATGTAACATGCATTAGTACCTTGATTTCTTTATATTACATCGTTTTTTTAGAGATTTTAATATTTTCTTGTTTTTATTTTTACACCCCGCGGGTTATTTTATTTATGTTCTTTGGGTTTCTTGTATTATGTTTCGTACTTTTGAGTTACTTAACGGGGAAGTGTTATGGATTTGGAACCATATTTATGATGAAGATTCATACGTATGCAACAAGTTTCAAACAAGTTCACTGAAATCTATTCAAGATTGGACTTGTCGGTTTGCTTGCATTTACTTCCTTCCCCTTACTACTATTTTTTTCATTTCGGGTTTCGAATTTTAAGAGTGATGTATTTTGAACCATATTTCTATGTAACATGCATTAGTACCTTGATTTCTTTATATTACATCGTTTTTTCAGAGATTTTAATATTTTGTTGTTTTTATTTTTACACCCCGCGGGTTATTTTATTTATCTTCTTCGGGTTTCTTGTATTATGTTTCGTACTTTTGAGTTACTTAACGGGGAAGTGTTATGGATTTGGAACCATATTTATGATGAAGATTCATACGTATGCAACAAGTTTCAAACAAGTTCACTGAAATCTATTCAAGATTGGACTTGTCGGTTTGCTTGCATTTACTTCCTTCCCCTTACTACTATTTTTTTCATTTCGGGTTTCGAATTTTAAGAGTGACGTATTTTGAACCATATTTCTATGTAACATGCATTAGTATCTTGATTTCTTTATATTACATCGTTTTATCAGAGATTTTAATATTTTCTTGTTTTTATTTTTACACCCCGCGGGTTATTTTATTTATGTTCTTCGGGTTTCTTGTATTATGTTTTGTACTTTTGAGTTACTTAACGGGGAAGTGTTATGGATTTGGAACCATATTTATGTGAAGATTCATACGTATGCAACAAGTTTCAAACAAGTTCAATGAAATATTTTTAAGATTGGACTTGTCGGCTTGCTTGCATTTACTTCCCCTTACTACTATTTTTTTCATTTCGGGTTTCGAATTTTAAGAGTGACGTATTTTGAACCATATTTCTATGTATCATGCATTAGTACCTCGATTTCTTTATATTACATCGTTTTTTCAGAGATTTTAATATTTTCTTATTTTTATTTTTACACCCCGCGGGTTATTTTATTTATCTTCTTCGGGTTTCTTGTATTATGTTTCGTACTTTTGAGTTACTTAACGGGGAAGTGTTATGGATTTGGAACCATATTTATGATGAAGATTCATACGTATGCAACAAGTTTCAAACAAGTTCACTGAAATCTATTCAAGATTGGACTTGTCGGCTTGCTTGCATTTACTTCCCCTTACTACTATTTTTTTCATTTCGGGTTTCGAATTTTAAGAGTGACGTATTTTGAACCATATTTCTATGTAACATGCATTAGTACCTTGATTTCTTTATATTACATCGTTTTTTCAGAGATTTGAATATTTTGTTGTTTTTATTTTTACACCCCACGGGTTATTTTATTTATCTTTTTCGGGTTTCTTGTATTATGTTTCGTACTTTTGGATTACTTAACGGGGAAGTGTTATGGATTTGGAACCATATTTATGATGAAGATTCATACGTATGCAACAAGTTTCAAACAAGTTCACTGAAATCTATTCAAGATTGGACTTGTCGGCTTGCTTGCATTTACTTCCCCTTACTACTATTTTTTTCATTTCGGGTTTCGAATTTTAAGAGTGACGTATTTTGAACCATATTTCTATGTAACATGCATTAGTACCTTGATTTCTTTATATTACATCGTTTTTTCAGAGATTTTAATATTTTCTTGTTTTTATTTTTACACCCCGCGGGTTATTTTATTTATGTTCTTTGGGTTTCTTGTATTATGTTTCGTACTTTTGAGTTACTTAACGGGGAAGTGTTATGGATTTGGAACCATATTTATGATGAAGATTCATACGTATGCAACAAGTTTCAAACAAGTTCACTGAAATCTATTCAAGATTGGACTTGTCGGCTTGCTTGCATTTACTTCCCCCTACTACTATTTTTTTCATTTCGGGTTTCGAAGTTTAAGAGTGACGTATTTTGAACCATATTTCTATGTAACATGCATTAGTATCTTGATTTCTTTATATTACATCGTTTTATCAGAGATTTTAATATTTTCTTGTTTTTATTTTTACACCCCGCGGGTTATTTTATTTATGTTCTTTGGGTTTCTTGTATTATGTTTCGTACTTTTGAGTTACTTAACGGGGAAGTGTTATGGATTTGGAACCATATTTATGATGAAGATTCATACGTATGCAACAAGTTTCAAACAAGTTCACTGAAATCTATTCAAGATTGGACTTGTCGGCTTGCTTGCATTTACTTCCCCCTACTACTATTTTTTTCATTTCGGGTTTCGAAGTTTAAGAGTGACGTATTTTGAACCATATTTCTATGTAACATGCATTAGTATCTTGATTTCTTTATATTACATCGTTTTATCAGAGATTTTAATATTTTCTTGTTTTTATTTTTACACCCCGCGGGTTATTTTATTTATCTTCTTCGGGTTTCTTGTATTATGTTTCATACTTTTGAGTTACTTAACGGGGAAGTGTTATGGATTTGGAACTATGATGAAGATTCATACGTATGCAACAAGTTTCAAACAAGTTCACTGAAATCTTTTTAAGATTGGACTTGTCGGCTTGCTTGCATTTACTTCCTTCCCCTTACTACTATTTTTTTCATTTCGGGTTTCGAATTTTAAGATTGACGTATTTTGACCATATTTCTATGTAACATGCATTAGCACCTTGATTTCTTTATGTATCACAGTTTTTTCGAGATTTTAATATTTTGGTTGTTTGTGATTTTTAACACCCCGTGGGTTATTTTATTTATCTTTTTCGGGTTTCTTGTATTATGTTTCGTACTTTTGGATTACTGAACGAGGAAGGGTTATGAATTTGAAACCATATTTATGGGGAATATTCATACGTATGCAACACGTTTCAAACAAGTTCAATGAAATCTTTTCAAGATTTATAATATTAAAAGTGATGAATTTTGAACCATATTCCTATCTAACTTGGTGCAACGCCTTGAGTTCCTTATATTTTATAGAAATTCTAATTATTTTATTGTTATTTTTATTCCTCTTGTTTCTTGTTATGAATTTTGAACCATATTTATGTAAGATTCATATATATGCAACAAGTTTCAAGCAAGTTCACTGAAATCTTTTCAAGATCTGACTTGTCGGCTTCTTACTTTTACTTCCCCTTTTGAACTATATCTCTGAATAATATTCATACTTTTGCAGCAAGTTTGAAGGAAGTTTTTGAAATGTTTTCAAAATAGTAATTGTACCACTTTTCTGATTTTTTTTATTTGTTGTATTAAGTTTCATACATAATATTTTTTCTAAGGGAAGTGTCATGAATTTTGAGCCTTATTTATGGGGATTCATAGTCAATTAATAAGTTTCTAACAAGTTCATTGAAATGTTTTCATGATTTGACTTGTTGGGTTGCTTGCTTTTTCTTCCCCTTACTACTTTTTTTTCTATTTCGGATTTATAATATTAAGAGTGAAGATATCTGAACTTGCAGCAAGCACCTTGAATTCTTTATATTTAATAGAAACGTTTTGAGATTTCGATATATTGCTTGTTTTGTTTATAAATCCTGCTCACAACTTTATTTTCTTCTTTGGGTTTCTTGTATCAAGTTTTATACTTTGGATTTCTTTAAGGGGAAGAGTTATGAATTCTGAACCATATTTATGGGAAGATTCATAGTTCAAATGTTTTTAAGATTGTACTTGTGAATATTATACAATTCAGAAATATGAATCCTGGGGAAGATTCATACATATTTAAAGATTAGAGTTGTTGGCTTGCTTGGTTTTACTCACCCTTACCACTTTTTTCTTCTTTTTTGGGTTTCTAATATTTAAAGTGATGCATTTTAAACCCTATTCCTATCAAACCTTCTGCATCGTCTTGAATTTTTTATATTTCATAGAAACGTTTATATATTATATATTGCTTGCTTTTTATTTTTTACATCCCACTCACTACTTTTTTTTGTTCTTCGGATTTCTTGTATTAAGTTTCATACTTCGGATTACTTCAGAGGAAGAGTAAAAAATCATGAATCATATATTTGTGTGATGATTCATACTTATTCAGCAATTTTCACGCAAGTTCATTGAAATGTATTCATGATTGGACTGTAGCTGTTTTCTGATTTCTTGTATTAGATTCATACTTTAGATTGCCTTACGGGGAAGACTTATGAAATATTTTCAATATTGAACTTGTCGGCTTGCTTGCATTTTTTACATCCTTTTGCTATTTTTCTTTTTTTTTTTCTTGTATTAGGATTCATTTTGGATGTCTATACTTGGAAGAGTGATCAATTTTGAACACTTTTTCTTTATATTCATTCAAAGTTTTTCAAGATTTCGACATTTTGCTTTTTTCGTTTTTACATCCCCTCACTACTTTTTCTTAAGACAATAGTGATGACTTTTGAACCACATTTGTGAAGAGTATTCATACTTTACAAAAAGTTTCATATAATATTTATCTCTTACTTTTTATTTCAACTTTTTAACTACATTTCTGTTGAAGCCCAGAGTTTGGTCTCGGATTTTGCTGGTTGTGGGAGTTGTCAAATCATTTCATTGCGATGATGAATCTATTCAACTATCTGATGTGGCTAAAAGCATCTATTTTTTGTTAACTTTTCTTATCATTTAGTTTGAATATCTAAAAATGTGAGAAGCATTTAATTCTACTTCTTATCAGCTATCAAGTTGATGATAGTCATCACTTCCTGCATTTCAATTAGTAACCTTTATATGCTTATAGGTTTGTCATGTTTCAGTATGTTTTGAGATGGCTTGGCTCGTTCAGGTATTTGAAACCAATAAACTTGCTAAGAACGGCAAGATTGTATGCAAATCTAACATTTACTAATGTGGAGTTTTTTCGAGTTTTTTATTAGTAATATTGAATCTTCATGATTATTGTTTATAACAATCTTCATTTCTTTTTGTAGTTATCACCATGAAAGTCTCGTTCAGCCCTTAGAGGAAAGGTATGAGATGGTATGTCGATGTCATGTTTTCACCATTATCGTTTGCTACAAGTTCCAGGTATAACAAGTCCAGCTTACAATGACCAAGGACTTATGTTTTACAATTGATTGAATGTTTGCTGCTAGAAATTATAAAGAGGTGATAAAAGTGCAGTAGGGATTCATGTTTGCTGAAAATCATATTCCTTTTTTGTATAAAGGAATATACCCTTTTGATATATTTTCATATGGGATTTATATGTCAAGATGCTAATTCTTGTGCTCGAACACATGGACCATATTCATATGCATGTGCTTGATTCATTATGTAGAACCCTTGTAATATGTTTTACAAGGGTTATAGAGTTGGGTAATTGTATTATTGACCTGCATACTAATCTTAGTTTTAGAACAACGGGCATATGAGTTATTGATCATCTATACATGTAGCTTTGGCATTGCTTCTCCTTCGATATTTTACAATTGTTTTTGTGGGATATGTAGGAATGTATGATGTATTCTCCTATGGGAATGGAGTCTAATGTTGTTAAATTGCCATATACATGTGCTCGATTCATTTCGTTATTTTGGTGCATGATTATAGACATTTACTAGTCTCTTGGGGATGTTTGATGCTCGAAATATGAAACAATGATGAAGTAGAGATTAACGTTTGGTGAAAATCATATTCATTTTTAGTCTAATGTTGTTAAGTTGTCATATAAATGAATATTGAACTGCATGTATATTTACTACAATCTGTGATTTAGTCTTATTTTGTGCAGCTTTTACATAATGAATGATTTCAACCTGTTGAATGGTGGATAAGTATCTATTCCTATCAGGTATGTCTTCCCCTTAACTTTTCTCTAACTATTAAAAAGCATAATAAGATTAACAATAACAACATGATAAACATAATAAAAAACTTTCATGTTGTAATTTCAGTTATACTCTATAATTTCAACAACATAACACAAATATTCTCTTTCCCGTATATTACAAAAAATACAAATTGAAATTTGTTACAATTGTGGTCAGTGTTTTAAATTATCGGATTCGACCGGTATTTCGTCAAAATACTGGTCGGTATGGGTTTTTTTTCAAGTTGGGTCGAATTTAGCGGATCGAATTGGGTTTTTGCGGGTTGGGTCAGGTTTTATATTAAAAAAATAAAATATAATTTTTTTATAATTTAATTTATTTTAATATTTCGGTATGGATCCGGTACATATCCGGTATACCCAAAACGTATCATTGGATCGATATACCGGCTGGTATCGGTTTTAAAATATTGATTGTGATATCTTATTGAAATTATAGAGCATAGCCGAACTTACGACAGCGTAGCGGGAACAAATGATATATTGGAATTAAGGGGAGTAACAAGAATAACATATGATGAACATGATGGTAATGAACCATAATGTTTGGACTTACGAATGAATTGAATTAGTTTCCATATTATGTTGAAATTGTAAATTTGGTCGAAGATATAACATGATAGCGTGAATGAACGAGATTAAACATTTAAAATAATTGAACAAGTCATTTTCAATGTTAGAAAAACTCAACATTTCCCCTCAAGTCCAACTTGCGATTTGAAAATGAGTCGAAATAGTTTCGATATTATGTTGAAATTATAAAATGTATGCAATTGTGATGGGAGAGCGTGATCGAGTGATATTTAGGGAGTATATCACACATAAAAGACTTAAACAACTCATTGTGTTTTGATCAATGTTTTTATATCGGACGGTATACTGACGGTACATTGGCTTGATCGGTATTTTTTTTGGTACCACCTGGTACCGGTATTAAGTTCTATTTTCAGTTTTTTCGGATCTGACTATAATATATTAATTAAATATTATTCTTTAAAAAATAAAAAAATAAAAAATTGGTACCATCTGATATACAGATATATAATTATAAATTATTATAATGATATATCATTATAAATCTGATCCGATACGGGATTCCAGACCGATATAAAAACAATGGTTTTGATACGATATATCATTATAAATCTGATTAATCTAATTTTTCGTAAAAGAAAATATATATTATTAATCAAATAAATTATGTAATTTTAAAGAAAACGAATACCTGACACAAAAAAACATTTCATTTAGTTTATAATTTTAAAATTAAGGATTTTAAAAAATTTAAAAACTAAAAATTTACACTTATTATTTTGAAAAAAACAAAGGTGCTTGTTTAGATGATTCCTGGTGTTTTTTGAAGCCCTGTGTAGATGATTAGTGTGGTATTAGCTAAAAAATTACTAAATTTAAATTTTACTAAATTCATCTGAAATCTTAATATTAATAAATATTATATTTATCTTTAAAAATTAAATAATAACATTTAAAACACTAACATATTCAATTCTATATACATATAGTATAGTTTGAACTCATATTTTTAGCAATAGACAACTCAAGAATAATTTAAAATATTAAAATAATTATAACATCAAGTATGATGCAACATTAAAATATTACATTATTTTTATCTAAATCACGATTCAAATGATCATCAAGTCGTTACTTAATTATTATAAATTTTGTTTTAAAAATAATAATTAAATTACAAATAAAAATAATGACACCATATCTACAACAAGTAGAACACATACACTTAAAAACGCAAGAAACGAAAACGAGAATACGATCATCATAAAATATCCAATACAACATGTTAATAAAACGGTAAATTAATTAATAAAAAATTAATAATAATCATAAACAAAAAGAAAAATAATACTATCTTTTCTAATTTCAGATCTACATAAACATATATTATAATTAAATAAGTATTAAGCAACATGAATAAAATTATAAAAAAGAATTTAAAATAAAAAAAAAACATATTATCTTGTTGAACACTCTTTCATATTAATGTTTTCAATCTAGAGTATCATTTCGGTATGATTGGTATACCGTCCGATACGAATTTTTTTAAAATTATTTTTTCCCGGATCGACCCAAAAAACATGGGTTTCAATCCGAAAACCCGTAATAGTTGAAATACTGGTGTCATCGTACCAACCGGTCCGTGTATTGGGTTTATAGGTCGGACCCAGGTTTTTTTCTACAACAAACTAGAAAAAAAATGAGAAAATGGCAGCTTTGGTCCCCAAATTTTGTTGATTTTGGCAAATTTGGTCCTCAAATTTTTTTTTTGCGTATAGAGTCCCCAAACTTCAGTTAATTGGCAATATTCATCCCAAAAGTTTTAAAAATGCAAAACTAGTCCTCATTATTTACGTTTGGTGGCAAAACTAGTCCCCAAATTTGTGGAATTTGGCGAAATTGGTCCCTAAATTATTTAACTGCCGTTAGGGTTTACGTTTTTCAAAACGTTGAGGAACACCGTTGCAAATTTATTTAACGATCGTAATTGTCATATTTCAAATCGTTGAGAATCTCTAACACCGTTGGGGACCTTTTTTGCCAAAACTTTGAAATTATGAGGATCAAATACGCCATTGTTTTTATTTGGGGACTAACATTGCCGAAATTGATAAACAATGGGGACTAGTTTTGCCAAACCATACAAAAGGCAGGGACCTGTTTTGCCATTTTAAAACTTTGGGGTTCAAAATTGCCAAAATTTTAAAACAGTAGGAACTCAATTTGCCATTATGCCTAAACAGTGGAGACTATATTTGCGCATCGCCCAAAAAAAATACTTTTTAAAATTTTTTCTCGTACCAGACGGTATACATGCCGTACCTATCATACGATATTCCAAACCTGTATGAAAACATGGCTCATTCGTTCATTAATCGAAACAATATGAATACATGTAGTAGATCATTAAAAAATCGAAGAATGATCCAATTTGACCAAGCCAAAAACCATAATTTTATCAAGCAATTTACTCCATTGTTGTTGGCATTGCCCGAACCTGAAATGTAACACATTAGTTATCATCATCATCGGAACTAAACTCATCCATTTCACGAGCTGGAAATAACAGACGTCTGTTAATCTCCATTTGTGCGAAAATCGGCGAAGAAGAAGCCGAAGAAGAAGCTAAAGCTTCCCTCGTTTGAGTTCTTGAAGGCAACTTTGTAGACTTCTTCACATCTTGACATGTCTTGTCTAACATCAACAAGAACTCACGAACGATTACAAACAAATGCAAACCTTCATCTCTTCCACTCTTTCCATGGAAATAATCTCCAGTACTTTTAACAAGTGACATTATTCTAATCTCTTCTTCACTCACTCTTTCCATTTCCGATTCACATTCCGTAACGAAACTCGCAACAGCATCGTGAAAATCACGTTCCCCTTCGACACTTTTCATTTCATTTTCGAGAAACTCTTTTGTTTTGCTCAGTGATTTCCTCAGCTTCGACATTGTTTCACTTAGATTGTCGTTGTCGATTATCGCAGCTTTTTTCACATTTCGAAGCTCGTTGCTAAGTCCAGAAACTACTTCGAGACCGAGCTCACGGTGGTACTGATCTGCTTCATCGTTAACAAGATCTTCAGTCATCAAACTTGATGTACTCTGGCCTTTCAGATTTCGAGTAGCTCGAATGCCTTCCGAACGAATCGTTTCGTTCACAACAAAATGTAGGAGGGTGGTTTTACCATCTGTTCCTTTAACATCTGATAATTTCAATAGTGTGTCGAGCTTGAATGCCTGAGCACCACCACGATACGTCCCGACGTTCATTCGGTTCCCTGTTTTTAGAACCGCTTCCAATAGTTTAAGGAAGAGTCTGCTCTTTCTGAGCTCATTGCACGCTACCTGAAAATGATTGATGCCATAAGAATTCAGAGAAAAAATGAGAATTCGAGCCGTTTATGGGGACTGCATTTACCTCTAGAGTTGAAAAAGATTCTTTAATGGAAGGAAATTCCTCCTGAAACGTGCTCACAAACAACAATGCTTCGAGGCGTTTAAAAGCGAAAGGGATATTAACCATGACCCTAAGGAACCTCTCCGCAGAGCCAAGATGAGAAATATCTCCGTCATACAAACGAAGCTTTAGTTCTTCATCTGCTGTTGGTGCCATCTTCAACAAGGTTTGAATTAGTTCAGCAGGAAGCTGATTACCTGATCAATATTGCATAGGTGAATCCCAAAGAGCATAAATTGAACAATTAATGAACACGAAATCTACTATTTGGGATGAACAAAATCCAAAGCATTGACAGACCTTGTTTTAGGGCATCACAAACTTCTTCTGTGGTGACATTCAATGCTTTAAGGAGAATAGCTAAGTTTTGTGATTTCTTGCTATCAATAATCTTTACAAACTGTGCAGGAGAATCAACTGAAGATGAATTTTTCTTGTTCTCATTTTTCATTCTATCAGTTGGGGCATATCCAAAGAGACTTTCCATCATCTCTTCATTGAATCTGCACATTCAAAATCATCAGCCTATATTCTAAAATAAAAATCTTGTTGCAACATCATATAAACACTTACTGAAATGATCCAGCTTTAATATCATGCCAGACCATAGAGTGATCAGGGTTTGCAAGAACTTTATCCCAGAAAAATGGCTTCAATTTGGCTTTAGGAGCGCCAGATTCATCTGATATTTCACTCATTTCTCCGGTTGAATGCTGTCGATTGTGTGGTAGAGGAGGAGTTGGTTTTGAAGGAATCATCGGGTTGGGAGGCCGACGACCCTTAGGCGGTGGTGGAGGGGCTGGAGCAGGTGGTTTTGGTGGAGGGGGTGGCGGACCAGTTGGTGGAAGAGGAGATGCTGCTCTTCGAGGCATTGCTGAGGCAGTTTGTTCCCCGTGTCCATTTACTGTTAACTGGGAGTTGACAAGAGATGAATCACTCTGAGCATCCAAGGAACACTCACCAGCTGAAGAATTCTTTGTATCTTTAGCCATGGCAGAGTTATTGTCTGAAGAAAACGAAAAGAGATTGAAAATACATGAAATCATCAGTTTAACTATTATTTTCGGACATACCTTCGGAAAAATCTTCACTGTTGAACTTGAGTAGAGGATTCTCATCTTTATGCCCATCTTTTGGCTGAAAACTCCTTTTCTTCGTACAGATAAATAACAACAGGGTTATAAGAACAAGTCCTGCCACAGCACTTGCAACCACAGATGCTGTGACAAACCTGTTGTCATGTACTATTCCACGCCGGGGAAGAGGAGGAGCACTTTCTGCAGATGGCATAGTATTTGACAATGGTGGCAAATCAGCAAGAACAAGTTCAGGAGCCTCAGTTGGAGGTTCTACACCTGGAGCAGGAGATGGAGAGGTAAGGGGTGAAAATGAAGGAACTGAAGAGGGAGAGGGAGAGGGAGATGGAAGAGAAATTGGAGACGTATAAGAAGATGATGGAGCAAGAACTTGTATACCAGATATTTCAGTTGAAGCTTGTGATGATGCAGGACCTGGGGACGGGGCAAAGATCTGTTTACTTGCAAGGAGCCTTCTGGGAAAATTATCCAATCCAAAAATAGCGACTGGGGAGCTTCTGGTTTTAGATGGAGAGAAACTAGAATCAGAATTATAATCCATTTCTCTTGTCCAATAAGTCCATTCTTGATCTGCCTGTCAAGAAAGAATTCACAGAATTATCCTTCAAAACATTCTCAATTACATGATTTTGCATTACAAATGCTTCTACTGTCCAATATAAGAATTACTCTTTGTCCCCTTGACGCAAGTTAAACATCATACAACAATGCTAAAATGAATTCTTAACAAACGAAATTCATGATGAAATTATAAAACTGCACAAAGGAGTATTCACAAAATCACATCAAATAACTGAAGGTATAATAAAGTAGTACAAAAATCAGCTGCAAGAATATCTCTTACTGTGTTTGTATCAATATCATGAGAATCATGGAGAGCTGCTGAGTCAAGTAAGCTTTCCAACAATTTCCCCCTCCCCTCTGAA
>RWGZ01000180.1:0-14770 GCA_009725065.1 Utricularia reniformis
TATAAAATAAAATATATCGATGTTATAATTTTATTTATTATCGAAAAATAAAATATGTATAAATAACGAACAATAAATAAATAAAAATATGCATAAAAAATCTTTTAAAGTTCCGAAAATAATATTATACTTTGGGTCGGGCAAATTGGCAAACTAGCCACCTGTACAAATATTCTTAGCAAACTAGCGTGTTTTTATAAAAGCTTTGCAAACTAACCCATTTTTCAAAATTCTTTGTCAAATAGCATCATTTATATATTTTTATTAAAATACATTAAAATCTAAATTGTATTGTATGTTATCATATAATACATATAATAAAATCAATGTTTTATAATACATTAACATATAATACAATAAAATCTAAATTTATATTTTGAGTTTTTAAAAAATAAATAAATTTGGTTACTAAAATACAAACAATGAATTATACAAACGAAACACTATAAACTAAAATAGATCTATACGATAATTTAAATTAAATCAAATCAAGAAATATAAATTATATATCTCAAAATAATTTATAAAGCATTTAAATTAATTATATTTAAGCCCAAATAAATATAATAATATGAAATAAAATTCATACAAATGATTATATCAATCATATAACACAACAAAATTAGTGTTATCTAAATATTGGAGTGTCGACCTGGAATAATGCTTTTTAGTATCCTCCCTATTGTTGATTTAGATTGACGTCGATGTTCTGGATTTCGTGCGGTAGTGATATCTTGCGAAGAAGACTCGGGCATAGGCATTGTATAATGGAATGATTGACGTTCCCTTTGACTAAATGCACTTGTATCGGCTTGTGTTGAATGATCTCTTGGATAGTAAGAGGAATGTCGTGCTCTTAAATTAAACATACTGTCATCTTCCCTTGTTGATTCTGCAATACCATAGTCTTTTTCATGTCTAACTCCACGCCTTGATGATCTCAAACTCCAATCCATTTGTCCAAGCATTCGAGTTGTCCTATTACGCCCACCACGACGACGTTCACGGCGTCTAGTAGGGTCTAGTGTTAATAAAAAAGATGCATCATTCCACTGGCTTTTATTTTTTAAAAACTCAAAATATAAATTTAGATTTTATTGTATTATATGTTAATGTATTATAAAACATTGATTTTATTATATGTATTATATGATAACATACAATACAATTTAGATTTTAATGTATTTTAATAAAAATATATAAATGATGCTATTTGACAAAGAATTTTGAAAAATGGGTTAGTTTGCAAAGCTTTTATAAAAACACGCTAGTTTGCTAAGAATATTTGTACAGGTGGCTAGTTTGCCAATTTGCCCGACCCAAAGTATAATATTATTTTCGGAACTTTAAAAGATTTTTTATGCATATTTTTATTTATTTATTGTTCGTTATTTATACATATTTTATTTTTCGATAATAAATAAAATTATAACATCGATATATTTTATTTTATATTATTTCATTCGTACAATCCATTTCTTATACTTTATATTATTATATTTAATTCTATTNTCGATATATTTTATTTTATATTATTTCATTCGTACAATCCATTTCTTATACTTTATATTATTATATCTAATTCGATTTTTTGAAATACGATTTTTATTAACTGAATTGAATTTGTTTTATATCGAAATTTATTAATAAATCTCGAGATTAGATCTTAATATATTATATATGAATGTATTTAATTTATTTTTAATTAAATATATAAAAAGATTTTGATAATTCTATTTATATATTTATTTTTAATCAAAAATGATATATAATACGTATTATTTAATTAAATTAATTTATTTCATAAAAATATATATAAAAAGAATTTTCTCTTTCCTAATCCGTGTTATTTGGCAAAGAAAACTGAAAAACAGGTTATTACCCAAAGACTTTTTAAAAAGAAGCTGTATAGCAAATGAAAAATCTGCAGCAAGTTAGCTAATTTATTGGAACGACAAGAAAGGATTTGATTCTTGAGCTCTGATTGGAAAAAAAGAGGCCTGCTTTTTGGGACGGAAAAAGACCTGTAATGGTGAGTGGTACTCGTGAATCTTTTCACTTAATCTTTAGATTATTGAAACTCCTTTAATCTGAGAGTTTCTTTTGTAGATTTGGAGAACCCATCTGGGTCCAAAGAATGATCTTTGTTTCTTGAATTTTGATGGAGAAATGAAGAAGTTTAAGAGCTACCATCTACACTTACGCCACGCACAGACATGGGAAAGGAACTGTGTTCGTCCTCTCGCTATTACCTCTCTTTTTATCTTACTTTTTCTCTTCTTGACACCATTAACAACACCCCAAAGTTCGCCCTTCTTTCCTCTCCGCCGCTACCAGTTTATTTCACCACCGGAAGTATCTTTTCATTTGGAAACAAAGCTTAAACCGTTACCGGTTTCTGACCTCCCAATCCCACCTCGTTTAGCCTACTTTATTTCCGGTTCCGTCGGCGATGGGGCTATGCTCCGGCGAACTCTTGAAGCTCTTTATCATCCTCATAACAAGTATGTTGTTCATCTTGACGCTGAATCTTCCACAGAGGAACGCCTTGATCTGTACAATTACATAGCGAATCATTCAATTTATGAGAGATTCAAAAATGTAGAGATGATTACAAAAGCTAATTTGGTTACTTATCGTGGACCTACAATGATTGCTAATACTCTACACGCAGCTGCTATCTTATTGAGAAATGGCGGTGAATGGGATTGGTTCATCAATCTCAGTGCCACAGATTATCCTCTTGTTACTCAAGATGGTAAGCCAAGTTTTGATCTTTCTTTTTTTACTGTAAATTGTTAATGGTCTCATTTCGAATATGAAAATACCACTTGATTACTCTTTAAGAGGTGTTATATCACGATTAATTGACTACGCATAGTCTCTTGCACTGTGATTTATAAACATTATGTTACTTGATGATCTCATTGTTTTTGTTCTTGATGAGCAGATCTTTTGCATACATTTTCATACTTGCCAAAGGATCTTAACTTCATTGATCATTCAAGAACTGCTGGTTGGAAAGAGTAAGAGTGGAATGATTTTTTTCACTTTTATGATCCATTGATTGTTTTCATTGCAAAATCTTCATCATTTTCATGTAGATTCTCGAGGGCAAAGCCGGTTATCATTGATCCCGGACTATATATGAACAAAAAATCGGAAGTTTTTTGGGTAACACAGCGAAGAAGTGTCCCTACTAAGTTCCAGCTCTTCACAGGTATGTTTTTGGCATCAGAATTGCAATGTCAGCAGCTAAAACTTACATTTTCATGCATTTGTTCTTGGGATCTTGTGTTCGGAATCGTCTAAAATGGTGTGTTCTTGGAATCTTAAAAGTGCTTCATGTTCCTTCCTCACAGGTTCTGCTTGGACGATTCTTTCACGGCCATTCATCGACTACTGCGTATTGGGTTGGGACAACTTACCTCGGATCATCCTCATGTACTACACCAACATAGTTTCGTCACCCGAAAGCTACTTCCACACAGTTATCTGCAATGCACCCGAATTCATCAACACAACAGTTAACAGTGATCTTCATTTCATATCATGGGATAACCCTCCAAGACAGCATCCTCATCATCTCACCATCAAGCATATGCAACAGATGATCGATAGTAACGCTGTGTTTGCTAGAAAGTTCCGGAATAACGACCCTGTACTCGATCACATCGACAATGAGCTTCTCTTTCGTAGACAAGGAAGAGTAGTTCCGGGAGGTTGGTGCATCGGAAATGGCGAAAACGGATCTGATCCATGCTCCCTTGTTGGTAATATAACAGTGCTTAGACCTGGTGCTGGTGCAAAGAGGCTGCAAAATCTAGTTAGTTTTCTTTTATCAGAAGAGAAGTTTCGGCCCCAGCAGTGCAAATAACCGACTGTAATTATTTTTTCCATTTCATTTAACAGTGCAGAATCTCGTTCCAGGTGATTTTCTGATAATGTAAGAACAATTTATCTTTGTTTCTATGGTAATCATTATATTTTTTTTATGTGTTGTGATACGATATGACCGTCATACCGATTATACGAGTGGAGCCATATTTACATGCTGTCTCTCTTAGAGCTGTAGCAGTAAGTATTATACTTGTATGTTATCAGTTTACAGCGTCTTTGATTCCTCATCGTGAAACACAATGGGGATGCATCCGTGCTGCGACAAAGAAAACGAGAAACGAGGCCCTGGACTCCCGAAGAAGATGCGAAAATTCTTGCTTAGGTAGCTAGCCATGGAGTTAGTCCCACAGAAAACAGGTATATATATATAAGCCTAAACTTCATTGATAAGAATGTTTCCTCATTTCATGATAACTGTTTGAGTAGATGTGGGAAGAGCTGTAGACTCCGATGGATGAACTATTTATGCCCGAATCTCAAACACGAGGAAGAAGAATGCATCATTGAACTTGACAGAACCATTGGGAGCAGATTAAGTCATTGCTTATACTTATCTTCTCGGAGTAGTACTGCAAAATCTTCCAACTTTCAGGTGGTTTCTGATTGCTAGAAGGCTACAGTGAAGAACTACTGGATTCTATCTGAAACTTGAATTCCCAATAATTTTCTCTGAAAACTATGATTACACTGCTAACCTTTTCAGAATGAACACATTGCAAAGATCAGCCAACTATAAGCAAACAATGAAAGAAGCTATCATGTTTCACAATTGATGTCGTCTCGGAAATCAGTGGAGCCATGTTTGGTTCGAATTCACAATCTTTTGATGGAATGAGACAAGTGTTTCAAAGTAAAGTAAAGAATGGTTTGAAGCAATGATAATTTCAAACAAACTCTGTGGTCTGCTACTTAACCTTTTTCCTTTTGTTCTTTCTGCTGTCTGATTCTACAAGATACTTTGAGTATCATTGCAGGAACTTACTGTCTTTATTGCTCAGATACACTTTAATGAAGATTGTCCTGTTTTATAACAAAAGGATCTTCCATCTTTGGAATCAAAAACTGTACTTGAAACAACAACACTTTAACTCCATTCTCACCTTCACATTTCTCTCCCAATATCAAGATCTGGAGTTATTACCATGACAAGGTACATTCATGGACTGAAACTTGTGTGTTTCTTCTGGTTCCTCCTTCTTTCTCCCATTCAAACAAAGGGTATCGTCTCTACGAGTCCAACAGAGACAGATCGAATGACCTCTCGGTTTCGATCTTTCAGCAAAAGAAGAGTGCCAAATGGTCCTGATCCTGTTCACAACAGGTGCGGTGCATCATCTTGTCCTAGTTTCAACTGTTGTGTTCTAACTATTCCTCTTATTCTTTTACAGAAGAGTCAATGCTTCTAACATGCCACCAATATGATAACACAACATCAATAATCAAGAGAGATCAAGGTAAGAAATACCAAACTTTTTACCGTTGTACGAAATCCGGTGGATCGTGATGATATGCATTGGCTTGTATGATCCCATTCTAATGTTTGTAGCTTTCTTTGCATCTTTTCTTCTGATCCCTAAACATATTAGTGATATATCATCTCATGGTACCATAAAACATTAGTTCCAAAAAGACGCCAAACCGAAGCTAAAATACGGAAAAAACACAACGGTTCAATTCATTAAGAAGAGATTGAGTGCTAAAATAAGAAAGAGTCACCTCCAAATGTAGCTTTAGTTCCACCAAACACTACATTAAAAGTGGGATTTTTAATTTTTATACAATGTTTCCAAGAGTGGATCTTGAACACTCAACAAAAATATCTTCAAACAAATGATCCCTCATTTCAAACTGGATTTTGCAGGCTAAACAAGAGGGGAAACTCATCGTAATGTTCTTCGGAACCGTGCTCCCTGTCCATGTTCTTAAGTGATTCATAAACTTGATACATAGACCAACGTTCCTTCGTCTGTGAAACCACACAATTACAAGCGATTCGAAAGAGATCTATGATCTCATCATCGTGGCCCTTTCCACGTAAACACTCATCGATGGCATATTTGATTCTACCACTAGAAGCTAGTTGATTCACCCATTCTATTAGTGTACCCTTGAATGTTTCATCAGCAGCAGTAACATCAAGAGGTTTTAGACCAGTTGCTAACTCAAGGAGCACCACTCCAAAACTATACGAATCCCCTTTTAAGGAAGCAACCATGGTGCTCGAGTACTCAGGAGCCGTATACCCAACTTCACCAAAATTCCAATTAATGATATTACTCTCATTCGAGTCCGATGGATTCATAAGTCTTGCTACACCAAATTCCATTACTCTAGCATCATAATCTTCATCTAAAAGGATCACATCAGAACAAATGTTTTGATGAAGAATTGGAGGATGACAGCCATGATGAAGCCAAGCTAGTCCTCTTGCAGCTCCAACTGCAATTCTAAACCTTGTTCGCCAATCCAACAATGAAGCATTATCCCTCATCGTCGAATAAAGAGTCCCATTTGATAGATATTTATACACAAGAAGCTTTTCATCTTCAACCAAGCAAAACCCCAATAATGGCACCAAATTTGGATGTCTAAGCTGTCCCAATCTATTCAACTCTGTCTTAAACAGATTCTCTCCCATTTTACAGCCATTTAGCCGCTTAACTGCTAAGGAAGATCCATCAGGAAGATCAGCCTTGTAAGTTACCCCCATTCTACTTGAGGAAACAATGCTTTTCGGGCCAAAGTTATTTGTCGCAGCCAACAAATCCGCTAATTTAACCTTAACAAGCGGTTTCTGAAACAAAAAAACCGGTGTTTGCCTATTATCTCTCAAAACTTCAATCCAGCTATTTCCATCATCCTTTTTCCCAATACCATAGCCTCTCTTGGTCCTTTTCCCTGTCTTTGTAAAGCAAAACCACCATAAAACAAATCCCAGTGATAATGAAGCAGAAGCACAAAAAACACCAGCCGCAATAATTATAATCAAACTCCTCCTACTCAATCCACCACATCTTCTTAAAGATCCCCCACAAAGCCCACGATTCCCAGCGTAATTAAGCTGCAAACCATGGCTGAAAGTAGGGATCCTCCCAGATAAATCATTATTCCCAACAGAGAAAGTTCTCAGCCTCCCTAAATTCGATAACTGATAAGGTATACTCCCAGAAAGTCGATTATTATCTAAGATCAAAGTATTCAAATATGAGCAATTAGCAAGATCTTGTGGTATTTGACCAGTCAAACTATTATGGGACAGATCAAGATTAACCAAATACGGCAACCATGTACAGATTTGCGATGGAATGGAGCCGGATAGAGAGTTACCCCCCAGATTCAAAGTCTGCATAGTGCGACACAGCTGAAGAGAATCAGGAATAGTACCACGAAGACCCATATCCTGTAAATTCAACTCCAAGACTCGGTTTTCAAAGTCATTCCAACAACTAACCCCGGAGAATCTGTTACATATGTACCCAGCTGTTGAATTCCCAAATACCCATGTACTCAAACTACCTTGCGGATCAGTCAAAGAACTCTTAACTTGCTGCAAGCAACTCACATCATCCTCCCCGACTGCAGAAGAGATGAGAGCAAAAAAACCCACGAATAACTCCATGAAACAAAGAAGGAGATTATTCCTCTTCTTCCTCATGCCTGGAAGATTTCAGAGTTGAAGCAGGGCAGGTAGCAGAAAGGCAGCTGCAGGCGACACGATTAATGTAGACCACATATTTCTGTTATAATTATAATTATTGTATAGTCCCTCAACTCTTTAAAATTTGCCGTCCTATTTTTCATATTAATTTCTTTTTTTAGAAGTACTCATTTGTATTTTAAATATGGATAATCTAATATTTTAATAAATTAATTACATAAAATAGATTTGATATGAACATTAAATTATGGTATTTGGTTCTTAATGTTTTAATAAGGACAATGTCAAAATGGCTATGTAGTTTTATTTTTTAATAAATTTAATCCTCAAAATTCTAAAATCGTATCAATTATGAACCCAAGTTTGAATTGTCCCTGGGAAATTGGTCCCAATATTTTTCAATTTTAACGATCGAAGTCATTAAAAAAAAGTCAAATTAGATGATTAAATTTGTCAATTTTAGAAAATTTGATTATCAACTCTATCTTATTTTATAAATTCTAAGGATAAATAGTAAAAAAGAATCAAAGTTAAAGAATTGAAAATATCTTATAAAATTTTGAGAACCAAATTTTTCATATTAAATTTACAAGATTAAAAGCGTCATTTTATCTTCAAATAAAGATTTCAAAGTGGAGAATAAAAAAAATCAAAAAATCAAATTATTACTATTACAATAAATAATTGAGAAATATCATATAACGTATGGGTCACCATGGGGTCATATTGTGGTCTCGTTAAGTAGGACACAAATTCAATCGATTATATAACTATTGCTTGGATCCATTATAAACCCGACAGATCCATTAGGTTCACATATGACAAATTTAGGTCAATTTTATGGATCAAAAATTAAAATTTGTATATTATCTAAAAATATCTATAAATCAAAATGAGCCAAATATAAAATATTAATCATAATAAAATAGTATAAATTGCATATCAAATATCACACAATTGATAATTAAATATTATGATATCTATTATCATTAGAATAATATTTTTAAACTATTATATATCTATTTAGTAAATTGTTAGCTTCCTCGAATGTAGCTCCATAAAACAAATATTAGACTTCTTTGGTTTAGCTTTTCAAAATCACGGTGAGGTGCGGTGATCGTACCGTGTGTTGAGATGACCGTTATAATTATAATCGGGATTTAGAAAATTGTTTGCAAAAACTACGGTGATCGTACCGTGATTTTAATAAAATGTCTATTTTAACATTTATATTAATATATTTATTATATATTAATAAAATGTCTATTTCTTTTAATAACTTCAGCAGCACATAATCGAACAAATGTATTTGTTAATCGTCTATCCCAAGTTGCTACACTTTTAATTTTTTGGGTGTTACCGTCTAAATTGTCCATTTGTTCTACTGTCCGCCAAAATACACTTTCAGTAACAACTCTAACAACATATTCATACGTTAGAAATATAAAAACAAGTCAAAATATTTTTAAAAGCGGCATATCAAATCCGGAGAAATAAAAAACAACCAAACTCTGAATGTTTCAACCAATATAAACAATCGGAAGAACAACCGAAAAGAAAAAAACGGAAAAAAAAAACTGAAAAGAAATCCATACAATCGAAGACGTACTTTGCAAAATGAAACCTAAAAATGTACAATCACAACTTGGTAAAAATGATGTAAGATTTGTGAAATAAAAATAAAATTTTTTAGAGTTAGTGTTTAGTTTTAAAGTAATTAATTGAATTTTGAAGAGCAATTTTGGAATTTACGAAATCACGGTAGATTGACCATACATATCAAACCATGACCACATGATCGTCAAAAACTCCGGTACGATTACCGCAATTGACCCAACTGTTTGGTAGTGTAAAATAAAATTACGGTGCGGCCACCGCGGTGAAACCAAACAACCCCATTCTTTCGTTGAAACAATATCTAATTAATATAAAAAATAATAATAATAATATATTTTTTGAATAAAATTGGTAAAATATAAAAAATAAATTATCGAGTTTCAATCCATCTTATCCATGTCTAACCACACATAATATTGAATTTCAATTCTTCTATCCGAAACACGAATCATTAACTAATATTTTAAATATAGTTTAGATTATTAAACGGGTGGATTGATAGATTGCCCTAGTTTATTTTTTATTTTTAAAATATTTAATTATAATGATTTTTTTAAATATAAGATTAATAATGATTTATGGCAATTTGATATTATGATAAAAATTATAATTCAATAAACAATTATATTTGGGAAGATTGGAGTCTAATCCATCGGATTTAGGTTTTTGGCGTTGGCTTTGTATATATATCATAAACATAGAGTTCATTTCATTTTTTTAACATTCGATGATGTGCGTGTTTGCATTCTCACAACTCGTTCTTCTGAGTTCTTACAAACAGGGAACGATAAATTTGTGAGATGATATACCTACATCTGCAATTTGAAGTGTAGTTTGATCGATCGAGGTTTACGTTATTTGTGCTGTTTTGTTAGATCTGAAGAAGCCAGTCGTTACTTTTTTTCATGGTCTAATTAATAAGGAAATCATCTTCCCTTATCAAGCCGATTGGTATTGAGTTCCACGACAGACGAATTGCGTTTGATGATTGATTCACTGTCAGAAACAAGCGTTGTATTATAAATTCTTTATTTGGTTTTCTTGTTCTTGTGTAAAATTTTGTACTTGTCGTTTTTTGACTTGGTATATCATATATGGACAGGGGAATATGAAGCGATTGCGGGACGAGGTTTATGTAAACCCTCAATTTAAACGGCCGCTTGGTTCTTCGTCTTCGCGGGGGGAATCGTGAGACCCATCTTGAATTTTATTTTCTTGAAATTATACTCTTTCTGTGTGTTTGTTTGTTTCTATTTCCAGATTATGCATGCATCCGGAGTTTTAGTCTTGAGTTTCATGTGAAAGATGTTTTTTTAGAAAACGTGAAGTTTGCCTAATCATCGGGATCTTTTGTGTCCTTTTCATCTGTATAATTTGCGACATATTTGAACCTGAATTATTGTGGGATCTGGTTTCGTTATAATGATGGCTTTTGCTGAAACTGTGAGTGAAACTGGGTGATTAGGCTATTGAATTATGTTAACTAGGGTTTTGTAGATACTAAAGGGAATTTATATGTATTTGGATAATATGGTTTTCCCTTCCTCTAGGAGATATGAATATGTTGTTACTTTATGATTACTTCATAAAGTTTAGGTTGTGGATTATCCTTTGTATGGAGAGAATGAGGTTTTTCATGTGATGATCTACTTTTACTCTTTTGGCTGAAATTTTATTTTATATGGCTTTAACGCATCTCACTCTCTTGTTCTCATAGATTTGGGCAATCGCAAGGTCCTGCAGGTGGTGGAAATGCTGTTGGTAGTATTGGTAATTGTAGTGGCAATGGAGCCAGTGGAGTTACTGCTGGCATTACTCAAAAGCTCACTACAAATGATGCCTTAAGTTATCTGAAGCAAGTTAAAGACATGTTTCAAGATCAGAGAGAAAAATATGATTGCTTCCTTGACGTCATGAAAGACTTCAAGGCCCAACGGTAAAAACTCCTCCTTGAAAAAAGGAATGCATTTTTGAGAAATTGTGTGGAATATTTTGAAATACTATGTTTGTTTTGCTTGTACAGAATTGATACCGCTGGTGTCATAGGTAGGGTGAAGGAATTATTTCAAGGGCATCCTAATCTGATTCTTGGGTTTAATACCTTCTTGCCAAAGGGCTATGAAATAACTCTCAATGATGATGAAGAAGCACCTCCTAAGAGGACAGTTGAGTTTGAAGAGGCCATCAGTTTTGTCAATAAAATTAAGGTGAGATATGTCTTGAATTTTTATTGAAATCAGTTTTTATATTATCAAGTGAAGAGCAGTGATTATCATTGAAGATGATTTGCAGAAACGCTTTCAAAATGATGATCGTGTTTACAAATCGTTCCTTGATATCTTGAACATGTACCGGAAAGAACATAAGAGTATAACTGAGGTTTATGGGGAGGTATGCATTTTTTTGTGGAGCTCGTTCTGTAATCTGTGTACTTGCAGCTGTGTGCAACTGTGCATCAGGATGTATGTTCATGGAATTGATTCTTACTGTCATTCTTACTCTTATGATATGTCTTGAAGGTAGCAACACTTTTTGGTGACCATCCAGACCTCCTTGATGAGTTCACTAGATTTCTGCCCGACACTTCAGCAACTGCAGCGAATTCTCATGGTCCATTTAGTCGCCATTCTTTTCATCAATTTGATGAGAAGAGCTCTGTCTTGAGCACCATGAGGCAGCCATACATAGATAAGGTAGTTGATTTTCATCGAAATCTGTTTTTTTGGTATTTATCTGGCATGTATTATTCCACAGCAGCAGCGAAAGGACAGGATTGCAGACACTAGCAGAGGGCGAGATCCTAGTGTTGAGCGCCTAGATATAAAAGAAGATAAAACTATTATGAAATTGCATAAAGAACAGAAGAAGCAAGCTGAAAGGGAAAACAGGGAAAGGAGAAACCGTGATATCGATGACCGAAACCATGACAATGATAATCATGTGGACATTAGCATGCATCGAATTTTTGATAAACGAAAGTCTTCTAGTAAATTTGATGACTTTGTGGGGACTTCAAATTTTGGTCCATTTGAAGATAAGGATTCATCGAAAGGTGGGTTTCTGATCTTTCACATATCTAGTTCGAGCCTTTTAGCTGGCTTGGATTTTTTTCCAACATTTCATGTCACATTTGTTCGCTATGCCATTCTGTGGAAACCTAGTTTCTAGGAATAAACACTGCTTAGAAGCCTGTCTCATTATGGCTAGTCTCATACCTAAATGTAAGTGGATGAATGCAATAAGCTTGCAGGAAATGTTGTTTTATGCCCATATTCAATAATCATGACCCAGATTCCTTTTAACATTTTTGTTGTTGTGGATATAATTACAAGATAGTTGCCATTATATAGATTTACATCCTAAGTATATTCTTATTTTTTTAATTGCAGGCGTTTATGGGCAGGAGTTCCTTTTCTGTGAAAAGGTCAAGGAGAGGTTGCACAGTGCAGATGATTACCAGGCATTCTTGAAGTGCCTTCACCTTTACAGCACAGAAATCATCAACAGACATGAATTGCATGGTTTGGTACGACCAGTTTGACTCAGGATTTGACAAATTGTGTATACATTAACGTTGAAAATACTAGGAATTTTGTTTAACCTGAGTAATTGTTCATATTTGTGTATTCAACTAATTTTTCTATTACATTGTCTCATGAAATTGCATTTTTTTTCTGAACATTAATATTAGAAAAATAACAATGATTCAATGTGCTTCCAGGTTGCTAATTTACTTGGAAAATATCCTGATCTTCTTGAGGGATTCAATGAGTTTTTTGAGCGGTGTGAGCGCATTGGTATTGTTGGTTTCTACTCTTTAGTTCAATTCCTTATACTTGATAGTCTAATTGCTAACGTATTACTTTTTTTCAGATGGACTTTTACCTGGGGTTATAAGAAAAAGTATGTGAGCTACCATCTTTCTGCTTGGTCTTGGTCATTTTAAAGATTGCAGTTTACAATATTGTGTAGTTAAATTTTGCATTAGAACTGGCAATGGTGTCTAATGTTTTACTGGTTTTGTCATTGAAAGCAGAGTCGTCATGGAATGATGGGAGCTCCTCGAAAGCACTGAGAGCTGAGGATAAAGAAAAGGAACAAAGGCGCGAAGGTGAGGGAGGAAAAGAGAAAGAACCATTCAGTATTAAATGTTTGGGAAAATCCATTCAGGAGCTAGACCTTTCCAATTCTGAACGCTGCACTCCTAGCTATCGTCTTCTTCCAGATGATGTAAGATTTATTGATCTAGAATTTGGAAAAAAAATCAATGAGAAATATTTTTTCAAATCATCTTATTTTAACTTTTGACGTTGCAGTACCCAGTATTTTCTGCTAGCCAGAGATCAGATCTTGGTAATCAAGTTCTCAATGACAAGTGGGTATCTGTAACTTCAGGCAGTGAGGATTACTCCTTTAAACATATGCGCAGAAACCAGTATGAAGAAAGCCTTTTCAGATGTGAAGATGACAGGTAGAAAAAGTAAAATAAAAATCTGTATGTTTTTATTTTATTTTCTTGTATCTTCATCATATCATGCATAGTATCTTCGTTTTTTTGAAATGGTTCAGATTTGAATTGGACATGCTGTTGGAGTCGGTCAGTTCTACTTCCAAGCGTGCCGAGGAACTCTTGAAGAGTATCACAGATAACAAAATTGGATCAGATGGTCCCATACAAATTGAGGATCATTTCACAGGTTTTTACCATTTTTTGGGCAGTTTGCAAATTGTGAATGATACTTTCATTTCGCTCGAACTGCATTCTTTTTTTCGACTCACAGCCCTCAACTTAAGATGTATTGAACGCCTATATGGTGACCATGGTCTTGACGTGATGGAAATTTTGCGCAAGAATCCATCTCTTGCACTGCCCGTCATCCTAACACGTCTGAAGCAAAAGCAGGAGGAATGGAACAAATGCCGTTCAGATTTTAACAGAGTTTGGGCTGAAATATACCAGAAGAACCATTACAAGTCACTTGACCATCGCAGCTTCTACTTTAAGCAACAAGATTCAAAGAATTTGAGTACAAAATGTAAGTGAAATAGTCCATTTTGTATATTTTTCTTATCATTATTAAATTTTTTGAACAAGTGCGATTTTTTTTATTCTTGTTTCACAATGACAGCTGTAGTTGCTGACATTAAGGAGATCAGGGATCAAATGCTGAAAGTGGATGATGTTCTTCTAAGCATTGCAGTTGGAAGTAGGCGTTCTCTCAACCCACACATGGAATTTGTGTATGCTGATGTGGATGTCCATGATGATGTCTTTAGAATTATCAAGCACTCCTGTGAAGAGGTCTGCTCAACAAAAGATCAACTGCACAAAGTATTGAGACTCTGGACTAGCTTTCTTGAGCCAATGCTAGGTGTTCGTTCACGGACACATGTATTGTATTCTGATGAAGATGATGGCCCCAAGATAAAAGTGATCAAAGGCCACTCACCTGGCATGATAGAATGTGAAGGCAGTCAGACTGGTGATCTTACAGTGGCGAGCTTGAAGGAGAGTAGGCCTATCTGTGATGATGATTCTGATGCATCACCTCATGTTGTCAATTTTAGCACTAGTTCGATGAACGTGGATGGTGT
>RWGZ01000182.1:0-14719 GCA_009725065.1 Utricularia reniformis
TTTGAGGCATAGAATCTTGAAAAATGCCAGCAAAACCGGACATCGGATCCCTTCGCAATAGGAAACTGACTAAGGATCATGTCAGTTGATTTATTGTGATCAAGTTACATATCACACGTCAAGTATAGAACTAGAAATGCTCTAGTTTATAATAGAAGTGATATCATGATACTAAATTACAAGACACCTTTCATGCACATTGGATCCTAAATATCAACACAAGAGATGATTATTCGGTTTCCCTAATCAGAGAGATACATACATTACTCTGGTAATACTTTCTTTTCTTTCAATAAGTTGAAAGTTCATATCAGATCCGAGAATGGATTCTTATCCGTCTTCCCTTTCCGTTGTTACTAATGTGAGTCTATTCATGCACAAAGTTAGAAGAATCTTATTCTTGGAATGAGCATTAGAATCTTTTTCTCATCTAAAGGAATCTGATGATTATGTTCTTCAAGTAGTAACTATTGTTATAGATGTAACCGGATTAATGTCGTAATTGCCATGATTTCATTCTGACTGCAACTCAATCTGCATTAGCAAAGATATTTATGCGGGTAGTAAGAATCTGTTGATACCTTTAGTGCTAAAATTCCACATCTTGATTTGCTGGCAACTGGATAGGAATGAATTTTAGTCGGGGAAGCAGCACGTCAGCTCCTCTACCTGCATGCCCATATATTATTGTACATGACATGCCATTGATTATAATGTTTGTTTACCTTGTTGTTGTTAAGCACTTGTTTCTTCAAGTCAGCTATATATCTGATTAAGCAGCATTCCACCATCTCAGGAAAGGGAAGTTGTTTTCACCATGTTTTCATATCGGGCAACACATGAGTAAGTAAGCATTAGGTTAATCTCATATGTGCAATGAAAAAGAACAGAAGAAGACAATGAAATGGGAACAATCCATTTTTGTAGAAAAAGGTTTAGATTCTGAAGAATAGAATCTGACAATGTTAACGCAAACTAAAGAGGGTGTTTTTGTAAGCCTCGAATCTTGAAATGGAGACCATCGAAAATGGGAATAGATAGTCTCAGCTGATTTTATATAGAATATGTTCATTATTTGGTATAATTTGTATTCAACTGAAGAAGAGATGTTAAAGATGCTTACCAATTGATGAAGAATTTGATATGTGAACCTTTGAATGAAACTTGTTGGCTTGTATTATGTGTGTCAAGAATCTGATTCTTTTAGTACAATGCCTCACCTAATATGGCTTCTCAAATCTCAATTCTTGGATGCTTGGACATCATCCAATACTTTTGTAGCATGTCATCTCTGCAGAGACACAAGAGGTGAGAACCAGAGTTTGCATTTAAGTGTAGGTAAATTAAACCAATCAAATGAACATAGAGCTAATATGAAACGTAATTGAATCTTTATAGCAAGCTTGGAAGATGAGAATAATCTTAGATTTAAGAATTGCATCAAGTTCATAATTACTAATTGCTTGAAACATTGATCATTGGGAACTAATCAATAGTTGTCGAGAGTCGAGAGGGTTGCTGAATCAATGAAGCATTAACCACAAGATTGTTGCATCAATGAATCAATGAAACAAAAACACATATCCAGTATCAAAGCTCATCATACAATGAAATTTCACCAAAAATGTCCAAACAATCAAGATAAACGACAGCAATGGATCAAATTTATGTAGATTACCCTAATATTGGTCCAAATCTCAGCATGAATCGATTGACTACAGTCAGCAATTCCGATAACCTCAAAGAAATTCGTGAAAAGACCAGGCGGATTTTCCAATGACCGAGCCGCATCCATTTGATTTAATCACGGTGCATACTAAACAGATACCACGGGATTCGAAGTATCCATCAAGTTTTAATCAGTGAATGACTCGGCTATTGAAGTAACAAACTGCCATCATCTAGAAACAATGACAGAAATCTTCCCGCCCTAAATCAATCTTCAATACAGAGAAGTCATGTTGGACTAACTACTTGGGCCATAGCCTTTTAATCCGAGAACACCAGGCCCACTAATAATGTACCACATTTATTACTCTATTACCCTCCCCATAACAATTGCATAAAATGCTATACATTCTGATTTCTGAATGAGTTTGGAAAAATTCTCAAGGTATTTTTAATATACCATATTTGAGGGTACATTATATTTGTAATAACGCACTAATCCTCCATAATCTCATTAATAATTTTATAAACTCATTTCAATACATAATAAATTTCTAGAGTTTGATCAATTATAGTATGGTATTATAAATATATAATGAGATGAAATCAAATAAAATATATAAATAGATAATTACTATTATACCCCTCTTTCTTTAAAATCATTCAAAGTTTTTTGGGAAATTAGATTTAGAATTGTATTTTCCTATTTACTAAAACTAGTCTTCAATACTATTGACTCATTAGTCATTAGTAGGTTAGATAAGACTGGATAAAGATATTGTCTAAAGATGTGTTTTATATTAATCATAGAATAACATATATTTATATTGACCATATCATATCACATTTCATGTTAATTATTTGTTAACTAAAAATTAATATAATATACATCCTAAGAATATTGGTTGGGAATCGAGATATGTAGAGAAAATAATTTTTAAAAATAATAAAATATAGAAATACAATAACGAATTTAATAATCCCAATAATTTGATTTGACTTTGTAATTATCTATTAAATTGACAATTTAATAATTTTTTATATTAGTATGGATGAGTACGTCTATCAGTTCCTCCTTTCCCAGCCGTAAAAAATACAGTAATCTTTGCCGACGGCTAACTCGGTCCACGCGCGTTTGATGGTCAAATCGTCTTCTCTCTGCGACTCTGTATAAATACTCTGTTTCTTCGACAAGTTTATCATCATCATCTGCTTCGTCTTGCTTCTGCTTTTGAGTTAAATCAATCGTTGAATACTTATGGTAAGCATCTTCATCTTCATCAATCCAGTATCCATAGCGTTTCTGATACAATTTTCATTCTATTTTCCTCAGGCGAATCACACAAAAGAGATCAAATACGACGAGGTAAAATCGCGATCACAAAATAAACCTAGATAGTAAATTACGAATTGTTCCTAAATCATAACTCTTCTATTCAGGAATACATAGAGAATTCTCGAGGATTGAAGCTATTTACATGCCGATGGACGCCTGCAGATTTGGAGCCGAAAGCCTTGATTTTCTTGTGCCATGGTTACGCCATGGAGTGCAGTATTTCCATGAGAGGTCGGTGAATTATCGATTAGGAATCCGTACACGTTCTTTTGTTTTTGTATTGAAACGACGACGTACAGGATGTGCGACACGGCTGGTTGCCGCTGGATACGAAGTTTACGGTGTTGATTGCGAAGGCCACGGCAAGTCCTCCGGCCTCCAGGGCTTCATCCCTTGTTTCGATGACGTCGTTAATGACGTGTCCGAATACTTTTTCAACGTTTCCGGTAATGACCTTTCATTTTTAGTATTGGGTAATATTTTATTGCAATTCCGTTTAGGGTATAATAGTCTAATAGCGTAATATAAGTCCAAAATAACACTCTTTTTGACTATCAAAGTGATTTTCCAATCTTTATAATAGGATTTAATTGAAAATATGGAGCATCTTAATTTCATAACTTCAATTATCATATTCCAAATAAATTTGATTTCTCATTTGTGTTTATGTATTTTTAGTCACATATACAATAAATTTTGAATATTGATATTTTTAGATATTATAATTATCGCATTTTTTAGGATCAAAGTTATTAGAATAAATATATGTAGTTTATTTTGGATAAGGATTCAATCGAATGAACTTATCCATAAGATTATTATCTATATTATTGATGGACAATAGAGATGGATTATTTATTTATTTATTTATTTTTATAAAATGTGTAGAGAAAAAGGAGAATAGAAGAAAGATGAGATTTTTGTTAGGAGAATCAATGGGGGGAGCCATGGCCTTACTCCTCCACCGTAAGAAGCCGGAATATTGGGACGGTGCTATTCTTATCGCCCCGATGTGTAAGGTCGAAAATTTATATTTTTACATATCTATATTCATATATTTTTATTAAAAAATAACAAATTATGATCCTCTAAATTTACAACATTTGACAAATTAGATTCTTAAAATAACAAAATTGATTATTTAAATTTGATTTTGGTATAAAATATCAATAGCCAAAATTAAATTTTGATGATTAATTATGTCATACCGAAATTTTGTCAATTGATTTTGCAAAAAGTAACAAAGTAGGAGAGTTATCATCTTCATACTTTGTGTATTATAATTTTCATAATTATAAATTAGGGATCAAAATTGTTAAATCATAAAATTGAAAGAAGATCAAATTTGTGTCTATCATATCAATTATTTTCAATTATATGAAAATTATAACCTATTATTTTTCCAATTTTACAAAAAATGATTTTCTTCTTAACATGCAGATTGCGGATGACGTAAAGCCAAGCCCATTGGTAATCAATGTATTGACGAAATTGTCCCGCGTAATTCCCACGTGGAAATTAACACCAACACCCGATATGGTTGACGTGGCAATGAGAGACCCAGAAGTAAGAAATGAGGTTAAATCAAATCCGTACACATTTAAAGGTTGGCCTAGACTCAAGACAGCAAATGAGTTACTAAACGTAAGTCTAGATTTAGAAACAAGACTCCACGAAGTTAATTTACCGTTCATCGTTCTTCATGGCGAAAACGATAGAGTTACATCTTTATCTGTAAGCAAATTACTCTACGAATTATCAATATCTAATGATAAAACATTCAAGTCATACCCGGGAATGTGGCATTCTTTGTCATACGGTGAATTTCCGGAAAATCTAGATGTGGTGTTTTCCGACATTGTGCGATGGTTGGATGATCGGGTCTTATCGAAAAATGTCACTTTGAAAGAGCAACAACGATTAGGTGGTGATGATCAATGTGACAAATCTTAGTCATTTGTATTGGCATGTCGTTGTCATCCTTAATCATATATGTTTTTATGTAATAATACTATAATTACATCATGTATCATGTGATAAAAAGTATATATTTTCTAAGATATTTCAACTTTTACATGATATATGGTCAGAAGCATTTTTTTCAGTTTTAAATCGTTATTTATGTATTATATGCCTAGTATTGGATAGGGGCACAAATTAACCAAGTCGGTTCACGAATTTTTCGAGTCGAACTGATCAAAACATGAGTTCGAACTCAATTCTCAAAACAATTGAACCTCAAAATTTATAGTATGTCGGATTGATATTTTGAGTCTTGAGTTAATAATATTTTAATATATATGTATTAATAATATAATATAAATATATTAAATATATATTATTTTAAATTAATTCGACACATAAATTCAAATTTGAGTTGAATCCTAACCACAATCAAGAGAATCTCGAATCATGTTGAAGTTCTAGGTTCTTAGGCATGAAACAATAATTATTAAATTAAGAATAAATAAAAATATATATTTAAATATAAATTAAGCGATATCATTATAAAAATATTGGTAAATAGTGTATTATTTATGGACAAATACAGAGTCCATAAAAATAATATTAAGAAAAAGTAGATACCATAAATTTACACCTTTTCACTACTGGTTCATATGCGAAGGTCTTTCCATGCTCCAAGCACTCATCTTCTTAACTCTTATTGTCTCTGTTCCATTGTTAAATACAAACAAATGCGCCTTCTCCATAATCGCAATACTCGGATATACACGAGACGTTATCACGGTTTTCCCTTCTTCTCCAAAACTCTCCACAACAGAATGATCAATCTACATAGATATCAATAATTTACTTATGATATCACTTCCCTTGTAAACTAGAATATTTATATTTCAATATAAATGTATTCATTTATTACCAAGCTTCTTAGAGAAAGCTCCTTTTGCTTCAAATCTACGTTTACGAATCCCGCAAAAGATGGCTTGTATGCGTTTGTTCCTCCCTTCATTTGCGACTTTCCGTTCATCAATGTAGATCTGTAAACATAACTACGTTACTTAGACGTTATTCGGTTAACTCGAAAAGGGTGTATTTTGTTACCTCGAAGCGTCCGAGCATAAAAGAACTAAATGTTGATTATGATCCTTGAAGATTCTGAAGAAAACAGGGGTGTATTCTTCCATATTTTCAGAAGCTAATGTAATCAAACCAAATGGTCCTAATCCACCCTGAATCATGGAGTCTTTTAAACCACAGATCTTATCTGCGTGGTATCGATCCCAACTTCGATCAAACGGTTCCGCTTTTTCCAAATTATCGAATACGAATGTTACATCAATATCTGCTTGTGCAGCGGAGATTCCACTGATTTCGACAATGTCTCCAGTGTAAAGATCTCTGTTTGTTAGCTCCACTTTAGTTGATCTTAGTTTTTCGACTTCCTCGATCGGCCATTGTAGCAATTGCTTACCGGAGGGATCGAGAATCAATGTCCGAGGAATCAACTGAAAAAGTTGAAATATCAAGAACATCGAAAACAACTAACATGATGTGTTTAATGTACCTGAATCCCGGCCCATCCTTTGCGAATATCGTTTTCCGTTGTATCGGATTCATTCGCCCAACCCCACAAAATTCTACGTTTCTTACTTGGATCGTAGAACGATTTCGATGCGTAAAAGTTACCGTAATCGTATCTCAAGCCATTCCATCCATCAATCATTCCTTCATCAGGAGTAAATATATCCAGCTTATGATCATATGTTCCAATTGTATAATACTCATATCTTGTAACATCAAGACTAACTTTAATCACATGTTTCACATTTTCACCTAAAACCGATGTTTCGACTCCGTTTTTACCGTTAACATAAACAGGGTAAAAATCAGGGCATTCAAAGTTACCAGTACCAGCAACAGAATGTAAAGGATGCTTAGCTTTGATCCAATGCTTAAAGTCTTTACTTCGATATAAAAATGACATTCCTCGTTGCTTTCTACGGCCACCTATTATAATTCGAAATCGACCATCTTGTCCTAACCATGCTGTTGTGGGATCACGGAACGCGGTTTTGTTGATCGATTTATCAGCAACGATTAATGGATTATCGTTCGGTTTGATCCATTGACGAAGATAAGGATCGGACAGATTAGCAGGAACAGCATAATTTTGAACTTGTGTGTTGTTGAGGTCGATTATACCGGTGTAAAGGATCACCGGTTTGTTTCCGGGAAGAACCGTGGCTGAGCCGGACCAGCAACCGTATTTATCGAAGGCTTTTGAAGGGTAAATTGCTGGTTCAACTCTTATCCAGTTGATCAAATCTTTTGAAACTGAATGTGCCCAAATTATATTACCCCAAACTGCTCCTTTTGGATTGTATTGATAAAATAGATGATAAACTCCATTGAAATACATTGGCCCTGAAGTAAAACAAGACCAAAAACAGTAAAAAACACGCGATTTTTATCCATTTGATGAAGAAAAAAGACAAGTAAATAAAAACTGACCATTGGGATCTATTCTCGAAGGTTGATCAGAGCATTACCCACCAGGAAAGAACGAGACAGAAACAAATTAATACAAAATACAAAAATCCATCATCAATCAAGCAGAAATTCAGACAAAGAATAATGGGATCTTGTTAGAATCACGGCAATAGAAGAAAAAATAATGTTTTCTGCTACTCAAAAGTCATAAAAAACGCCGGTCAATAGCTAAGCCAAAACCCTTTTTTTTCTGGGATCAAACTCTCACGCAGTAGCATTAATTAAGAAGAAGAGACGTAATTAATGCTTTCCACATGCTCATTTTATCAATTTGGATAAGGATTAAACATCAGTTACCGTTAATCCAATGCTTTAACGGCTGAAAATGATACGCAGTGCGATGTTGCTCGTTCGCATTCTCAGGAGAAACACTTTGCAAATTCATGAACACCTCGTGCGAAGCATGGGCTATGTAAGCGTTTGAAAGAAATAACACAAAAATAAGAAGAGCCCATTTAGGATAACCCTCTGAAAACGCCATTAATGGAGCTCAGAGGAGTACCCTTAAGGCGGAAAAATGTTTCAGTGAAATGAATACAAGACAGGGGTATTTATAGGGAAGAAAACAATGGAAAGAGAAGTAAGAAAGAGGGAAGCGGAATGGATAAGGATGTAAATCTTGAGACTTCACTGGATTTTCGTTTACCAATTATCATTCAGTTGTTGAACTTGAGAATCATCAACAAATTTGTGGTTGAATTTATAAAAAGTTTAAAAGGAAGAGAATATGCGTATTTCAATATTTTATATACGGGATTTAAATTATTACGTAAAATGGGACTTAATATTACAAATTGAATAAAATATATCAATAAATATAAAATATTTCCTTTAAATAATTTAGATGAAAAAATAGAAATACTAAAAATATCATTTTGGAAAAAACTAATACTTGTAAAAAACTGTACAGATATTAAGGTTCAAATGTTTAATCGAAAGTTGAACACTGATTAAATCGTATATAAATATAATAATTAATTTAATTTTTTTAAATGAATGGTTTAACCGGTTTTTGACCGACTAAACCATTTTTTTATGAACCAAACCGATTTGGTCGTTGGTTTATAGACTATAGTCGAACGTCAAATCCAATTTTCATTTATAAAAACTAATATAAGGAGAATAAAAAATTCACAATACTTTAAAAAATAAAAGTCATGTTAATTAAATAATATAAATAAATCAATGATCTACAAAAGTACCAACTAGCATGACAAAAATAAAACTATCAAACTAATTGATAAAGTAATCACTTTCAAAAGTGCAATTGGCCTTGAAGCTATGATCATTAATGTTTTTAAATACAATTTGTTAAGCTTTAACGGATGGATAATTCATAAACCCTTGCTCGGACTCATTTTCAGACAAATCCATCGGTCTTTTTCATTTTGGCTTGATGAGTGGTGGATTTCCTTGAGGGGAATTGCCGAGCGTAATTGTCTAATCATTGTCCAAGTGCTATTGAACATTATTCATTTAATTATTGTTTTTTAAAAATATTTATCATTAAAATATAATTATTTTTTTTAAAAAAAATATAATAAATTTATTTATTTATTTTTTAAAAAAATAAATATAATAATACATGGGTGATGTTTGTCCACGACCCCCCAACTTACCGCCCGTGTAAATGGTATGCTCTCCAAGTTACGAAATTACAAATATGATACATTTTTTGATAAAAAATATACACTTACAGCCCTCCAACTTCAATTAAATGCAAATAAGACACCTCAAGTTTCCAATACCGCTTATGTTTGACACTTTAATGAACTCGTAAATTTTTAATATTTCATGCACAATTATCAAACATCAATGGTAATTTTTGTATAATTTTTCAAACGGACTCTATTTGCATACTTTGTGATAAGTTTTCAAACGGTTTTCAACTTACGGAAAATCGGATGCTAAATGTCAGGGGTCAAAAACAAATGGTATTGATAACTTTAGGTGTCATTCTTGCAATTTTGTAAGTTGGAGGGCATGCTCTTTACACAGCTCGTAAGTTGGGGGGTTAATTATGCAATTTTCTCAATAATACATTTTGAAAAAATTAAAATAAACCCCATTGAGTGAGTTGACGAGCCAATTGCACAATCCTTGTATTTCAATATTAAATTTAATATTTAAGGAAATCATATTTGATGTGATATTGTATTATTTAATTTAATTTTTATACTTTTTCAAAGTATATTCGACAAAAAATATTCACAAATATGTAAAAATTGTTGACAATACAATAATATTACGAGAAATGGTAGAAAAATGTCACCATAAAAGTATATGGATGGATAAAAAATAAATGGTAATTATAAATTTAATATACACAATAAAAACAAATAGAAAATAAACTAACAATAAGTTTGTTTTGTAATTAAATAAAAATTGCCATGCAATGAGATCCCGAATAATGATTTTTTTAAAACACACACAACAAAAGCAAATTATGAAACTAAAATAAGCTGTGACACCAACGCAATCTGAAAAATATCTAATTCACTCATACTTCTAATAAATAAAATATTATTCATTTATATTATATATATATATATATATAAAATTATATTAGTATGTTTACATAAATCATAATTATAATAACACAATTTTATAAAATATATTTAAAATTTACTATTATTATATTTTGCAACACATCAATTTTAAAAAACGGATCAAACAAATACAATATGGGTAAATAAATTTGATGAATTGAAAATATAAAGTAGAGGGATATTTATTATTTACTCAGAAAAATTTAGTGTCGTATCAAACTATAAATACAAGATTATTGATAGTTGGATGGCTTTATATCCAATTTTCTTCATTTTGCAAGAAATGGTTTAATTTAGTTATGATAATAGATATTAATCAATTATCAATTTATTTAATATATGAATAAATATAATAATTTATTTTTAAAAATATATATATATTTCGAATAAATTCGATATAAACTCGATTTTAAAACATAGTGGAACGTGTTGTTTTAGTATACCGAAAGTCAACCTTCACTTTTTTATTTAATGGAAACAAGACTTTATGAATCACTACACCAAATTTCCCTTCTAAGGAACCCCACCAACAAGTGTATTTTAATGGAACAAATCTCTAACTAAATATGGACTTTAGCAATTTTGTTTAAATTTACTTATATAATCTTATATTGTAATCATTTATTAATGAGAATATGATGAATTAAGTCCCTAAAGTTTTACAATTTTGCAAAATTGTTCTATATAATTTGTAATGGCATGTTTAGTATCATTTAGTTGATTTCGTCCTTCAATTTTGCAACATTTGTTAAAAAATCAGATCCTAAAGTGGTAAAATCGATGGTCAAAATTTGATTTTTCCTGAAGATCTCATTTGACAAAATTGAAAACTTTATACACTATATATTATACACACTAACTTTGGTGACTAGTTTGCCCAAACTTAGAAAGTATGAGACCAATTTTGTCGTCTTCATATTTTAAAGATTAAAATTATCACAATCATATAACTTTAGGAGACCAAAATTATCTAAATCCTGAAAATATGAAGACAAAATGTGCATCTTAAATAGTAATTTGAGATCAAAATTACTATTTATATAATTTTAAATATCCTAAATTAGTGGTAAATATATTTGAATATTTATTTTGGTAAACATTAATATAGAATTGCAAAAACTTTGAGAAAATGGCCATTTAAAACAAAAAACTTTGAGAAAATGACCTCTTTTATCTATAAAGTTAAATTATTTTTGCAATTTTGGTCATTAAACTTTAATTTGACATCCGAAACCCTCATCGGTTTGACAAAAAATGTCTCTAATGTTTCAAAATTTTACAAATTCAATTCTCGTGCAACAAAATTATTCCTCAAATTTTGAAGACTTATGATATGTTTTGTGTGTATTATGAGAATGTAAATATGTTTTCAAAATGAATTGTCAGAATATATTTATAAAATGTGAATCTGTTTAAGTGTTCTACATGGTAAATAATGAATAATAAATAAGAATGATGTTTTGTAAATAATTGGTTATGAGAATGCATTTTGAATACTAAAGTACTATTTTGCTCTTATAATTATAGAAAACAAGATTTATTCAATTAGAAATAAGTAGGGGTGTTCATTCGGTAAATACCGAACCAAACCGAATTTCAATTAACGAATACCGAATAAGTCAAAAAATTAGCTACCGAATACCGAACCGAATTTTGCCTGTTTGGTAAATACCAAATTGTTTCAGTTCAGTTTCGTATTTACCGAAATACCGAATTTTCCAAAATTTAATCAAATAAAACATAAAATTAATCATAATAATGTATTTTATTATATAATTAAATAGCAAAATATTAGTTTTAAATTATAGAAGGGTAGTGTGGTAATAATGTATTTTATTATATAATTATATAATCGGTATTCGGTAATTTACCGAATACCGATTTTTTTACCAAACCGAAACCGAATACTGAAATAAACTAAATTTAAAAACAGAATACAATATCGGTTCGGTAAACGGTTCGGTATTCGGTTTTTACCAAATATTTAACACCTTAAAAATAAGAGATTCAGTCAGAAGGGTAGTGTGGTCAGAGATTTTTTAAAATGTATTACATGAATTCAAAATGAGAGATTCATGTCATTTTGGGTTGAATAAGAAAACTCATAACGCGTTTTGAAAATGGATTGTCAGAATGAAAATGAAAATGTTGGGGTGTTCTGTAAACGAATCCAAAATACATTTTAAAAATGATAACGCATTCTGACAATGCAATCAGAACATACTCTAATTTTATAACATATATTAAACTTGAGAACTAATTTTGCAAAAAACAAAGTTTAAGGACTATGATTGTTTTTACAGAACTTTGAGATTTATATTTGTCAAAATTAAAAATTTTTAGAATCAATACCAAATTATACAAACTTTGGTCACTTAAATGACATCCACCAAAAAACTTTGGTATAACTTTCACAAAACAACTATCACTTTACTCATTATATTGATTGTCTGCCAAGTTAAAGATAAAGGGTATGATTTGATTATATTGTTGCTGGATACTAATTTAGGGCAAAAAGTTGAATTAATATAATCTATTTTTAAATATATCTAAATTTAACAATGTAAATATCAATTAATATATATATGAATAACTTTAAACTTGTAATTATATTATTCTAAGTTTTATAATTATATATTTGACCCACGAAAATCCAAAANCATCCATACGGAGACAACGGTTCCATCTGCTTCTACCGATCTGAGGTTCTTTTCTTCGTCTCGTCGCTTACTATCTTTTCTCCTGTGGCGGTTTCAGAGAATGATTTTGCGTTTTTTAGTTTGAGCGTGTGGTTTTTGGATGATGTTTCTGTAGTAAGAAGCATTTACAGATCTGCTTCTCATAGACGTTTTTTTAATTTATTTTTGTTGTTTTTTGTATTTTTGGAAAGAGTTTTTTGAATCCGTGTGCTGTTATTTTGGTTGCAGATATGGCTTTATTATCGGAGACGCAAAATCGGCTTACTAGGGTTAAAATATCATCACGTTCGCCTCTTAATCAAAGATTACTCTCTTCAATGACCAGAGAACCTGCTGTTGCTCATCCATGGCATGATCTGGAGATCGGTATATATCTTGACACTTGATTCATAATTCTTATTCAATTATTAATAGCAATTTGTATTTCATATCTATTTTTAACTCAATGTAGGTGGTGATGCGCCAGAGATTTTTAACTGTGTAAGGACATTATGTTTTGAAAGATATTTTATATCATCACTTCTGCTTTTAGATTTCATCATTTTTGCATAGATGAAATATGGATTTCGGTATTTCTGTTTTGATTGAGGATTCTTCTTTATTTTAGTTCCGTATTTCTGTGCTCATTGGTTATCCTATATCTTACCAGTCTTATTAGATAGACTTTAAACTTCCAGGTAGTTGAGATTAGCAAGGGAAGCAAGGTGAAGTATGAACTTGACAAGAAAACTGGTCTAATTAAGGTTTGGAATTTTGATTGGCTTTTTTCTCAAGTTATCTATAGTAAAAGTGAGAGTTATATTGCACAACTTTACAACTGCAGGTTGATCGAGTTCTTTACTCCTCTGTTGTGTACCCACATAACTATGGCTTCATTCCTCGTACTCTTTGTGAAGACAGTGACCCATTAGATGTTTTGGTCATTATGCAGGTATCAAATTTTATCCCGGAAGGTTAATTCTTCAAGTTCTACACTTGCTTCACTCGGATGCATTATCTTTACTTGCTTTTGCAGAGAATTCTGTTTGCATTATTAAAACCTATCAGTAACTTGATTGAGATTAAAAGTAGGAAGCTGTTTACTAAAGACTCTGTTATATGGTCAGGAACCTGTTCTTCCAGGATGCTTTCTGAGAGCCAAAGCTATTGGGCTGATGCCAATGATTGATCAGGTGCACAAACATAAACTCACTCTTACAAATGCAGATAAATGAATATTGTCTTGTTCATTTCACCAGGGGGAGAAAGATGACAAGATAATTGCCGTCTGTGCTGATGATCCTGAATATAAACATTATAATGACATCAAAGATCTCCCACCTCACCGATTGGCCGAAATTCGTCGCTTCTTCGAGGACTGTATCCTTTCAAATAAATCATCATAATGAACATTTGTAGCCTCTAATGTGCTATCTTCAAACTAATGGTTACTGCCCTTTTGGATCCTTCACACTTGACAAGATAAGAAAAATGAGAACAAGGAAGTTGAAGTTGATGAATTTCTTCCTGCTGAAAAAGCTCATGATGCAGTTCGGCACTCCATGTAAGTAATCTTATTTTGTTCATAATTTAAGCTTATATATATATATATACAACCATATATTTGTGCAGGGAGCTTTATGCGGACTATGTTGTCGAAACCCTAAGGCGTTAACCATATTGGGGTTTAGGGTTTATAATCCGTTCTATTTTTTTAAAGATCAAAATACAGAGAAATGTTGAATTTCCAAATTACGTAGAAAGGAAACTACACCAAACATGAATGCTCCGATTGGGTCAGATCGACCCGATTTAATGGGTCAAGTCCAGTACATAACAGTTAACACTTTGGGTCGCCCATAAGCCCAATCATGATGACCATATTAAAAGAGTAATTTTATCTAAATATCAGACGCCCTTAGGATGGGTAATCCCAGCCGTTGCCGACATTCACTTTCAATAGGAATCGAGGGGTC
>RWGZ01000183.1:0-14718 GCA_009725065.1 Utricularia reniformis
ATTTTCAATTTTCAATTTTCAATTTTCAATTCTATTTTGGGCCTGTTCGGCCGGCATCTTGAAGTGAATTTATCTATAAACTTGGCCCATTTATCCAATTTATGGGATTTCCAATTTCCATCAATTGATATTTTTACATGGCATTGATTATTCAATTTTTCACATTTTTTCGAGTTGAACTCTCCGATTCTTGACATTTGACACAAAACGACGTCGTTTTGATTTCTTCCTTAATTTGATTTTTTTATTTATCGGAAACGTATCTTATGTGCTTTCACGATTTTTTAATGTTGTCGATCTACTTATGAATTCTTCGTACAAGGGATGATGGATCAAAAAGTGGTTGTTTTTTGGGAGATGATAAAATCGACGAACGATATTCATTTTTTACAAGTTAAATTTTTTAATATAATGAATTGATAATATTTATAGTTTTAAACTTGACTTTATGCAATTTCTACAAATTCTAACAATTACTTTTAAATTTTTCTTTTAATTAATATTATTTTATTTAATAATACGAACCGAGTCAAAAATTTGACTTTTATACTCTTGCCGAGTCGAGTCGATATCGCATAGATTGATACTTGGGAGTGTAGTTGTTCTTGCCCTTAATAATAAGGCGTCTCCTAGCCCGATAATCAGTCTTTCCCTATGAAAGAACAAAAAACTGTTAAATAATTCGCGATACAAAATACATACAAAAGTGCAGCAATCATCAAATGAGCTTATCATCTCCTTCTCTTAAATTTATGTCAACAAATATTCTAGTTTATAACGGATGTTATGTCATAAGTAATTAAAATATTTTAATTTTTTTAATATATTTAGTTATCTTATGAATTGGGCTGTACATATTCTACCACCCATTAATTCATAAATTTCTATACTCAAAACTCACAAAAACGACAAAATACAAATCCCAATGTTAAACAAAAGAATAAAGGAAACGCCAAGATAAAGCTAAACAAAAACCCTAGAACTCACCATGATTCTCTTGAGTTTAATTAGGTTTTATATTAGGGTTGTAGATCGGATTAAGCCCAAATTATTGATTTATATTTGGGCTACAATAGTAAATTTTGATATGGATTTACCAATACAATACACATCTTTGTACATTATATTCGTGGGCCGATTTGGGTATACACGTGTTCTCGATATCAAAAAGTATTTCAATTATTATAATGAAAAATTAAAACATTTTTAATTTTAGATTCAAATTAAAACAAATAATACACCATTCAAACCTCACACTTTAAAGATCAAACAAATAATACACCATTTACAGGATGACGAGACGGTGGATCTCTATATGAATAACTCATAGGAAGATACTGCTGTGAACCGTCTCGTCATCCTATACATTGGCCAACTCAGTACCAGTCCCCCTATACCCACCAGACCCTAATCCCAATGAACCGTCTTCGATGAACCGTGATAGGGAAATGCCTCGAGGACATATGACACGTGGAGAGTCCAGTGCACCACCTAAGCAGCCATATTTTTATGATGATGGCATGATAGATATGAAATTTTTGACTAGAAATCTCTCATAAAAATGCTGGTATTAATTATCATTTTTGTTGTTATTATTATTTTAGTATTAATAATAAAATGAATATTAATATTAAATTATAATTATAATTATAATTATAATATTAAAATTAAATTAAGAATCAGCTGCTGACGTGGATAGCGGACGACGTTCGCTATAGCTGTCCACGTCAGTAAATAGCGGACAATGTCTGCTATCCGTACAAAAACAATATTCCATATTTTAAAATACAATATTCGGTCAAATTAGCCAGAATTATTTTATCCCTAAGTTCTATTATTTATAATTTGAACTCACATTCTTTGTAGGCTATAGTATTTTTCAAAAGAAGTCGAAGATTGCTATAAATATACACCAAGTCTTCAACCCTTTTTGGTGTCAATATATTTCTACCACAAAATAATATGTACAGATCAAGACAAGAATAAAATATTTTTTACATTTTTGTCCAATTTAAACTAAAAATATTGATCCTTTATTTTTATTATTAATTGTACAAAAAAATTTATGATGCTATTTGGATAAAAATATCCAAGAATGTAACTCTGGGAAATGAGAAACAATTGATTAAATAAAGATGATGTAATTCTGAATTTCAAGATGTTATTTTTTATGTTTATAAATATGAGGGTAATTTACCTATAAATTACTTGATATCATTGATATATAATTTATGCTATTTAATGTTTGTTCTATAACTTTGATTTTCTTCCCTTTTTTATATGAATATAAAAATATTATGATATGGACATACTGATAAACTTACTACTTACATACCAATGCTTTCATACACTGAAGTATCGATATTTTTTTCAATACCTGGTATTATAATCTGATATCGGGTTTTTTGGGTCAAATCATAAAAAAATAAAAAAAATTCGGTCCCAAATGGTATATCGTCGTACCAATCATACCCGTTCGGATCAATATGAAAACATTGCCTACAACAAAAAGAAGGGTATAAACCCATAAATCTAAGATGCAGCAAAGGGTTGAAAACTACAATCTAATCAATTTCTTCTAACAATTTACTATAATTGATCTATCATTTATTCATAGCATCACCTCTATAAGAATTTCATTTCTCATCAACAACCATGACTCTAAAAAATATCTAATTTTTGAATCTTTCCGTCATAATAAAAACATATGAGAAAGTAGTGTCTACAAGGTACATCATCTATAATTATAGATGATGTACATAAACATCATTTGATGTTTAATAATAAAGTTCTTCATTCATCAAATTGAGTCTGTAATTTCATTGATTTATTAATGAATTTACCATGGAGGTTCTCCTCTCGGTAACGTGATTTTTTTCTCATTTCTTAAGGGGTTTTTCTACGCTAAAATCGTCTGCGTTCTTTCCATTTTCTATATTTCAAGTTGTCTCCACAAACAACAAATAAAACTAATTTTCAGAATCCGATAACTATTGGTATCCCTAAAAAGGAAGCACAATATATATATTTATGGAATATTGTTTTGATAAATAAATAAATAAATAATATGTGGACCAATGAAATAAATATGGCTGGCTGCGGAAGCGTTATGAGGCGCAGTAAACACAAAGGGAATCCTTACCTGCAAGAAAGGACATCATAAAATCCTCATTATCATCTAAATGGACCCTCCATCGCTTTAATTCTTTATTATCAAATTTCCTAATTCCTCTTACTATTTCTTAGTCTAGTTGTAATCTCGAAAAGAACTTTCGATAAATATTATAAACATAATATTCGTGCACACCCTGTCGTAATTTCCGTCATATTCTATAATTCAAATATGATATCGGAGTTGTTTCAATTCATTTCAATTCGCAAGGTCAAACATCATGATTGTACTTGAGAGAAGTGTTGAATTTGTTCCACATTGATTTATAAACGTGTAGAATATCATCATATAATGATTTGATCAAGTCTTTTAAATGTATGATATTGTCTCATTAATCACGTTTTCATGCTCTTCCATCGTAATTTTAGTTAGATTCTATAATTTCAATAAAGAATTTGTGTGTTTTGTATTTGTTTTTAATACGAAAAGTGATTTAGATGAAAGTAACATTACAAGTTGGTAACAATTGTGTTGCTTACTTGAAAAGCTTTGTTTGAAGCAAGTTGAGATTCCATGCATTTCATGCAATATCAAATTTGAAAATGATGGATGACTTCGTTGTCTCAAATTATCAATCCATTTATTTTTGTCAAAATGACGGCTAGACTCGCTATTTTTATCCTTATTAGATGCCGTCTTAATTTGGTAAATAAATAGCCTTATAGAATCTTTGGGTGATAAAAATGGTTATCATCGAGTTTTATATAGAAGTGTAAATGAATCGAATTGATTCACAAATCTTTCGAGTCAAACTGGTAAAGATTTGAGTTTAAGCTTGATTTTTTTCGAACCGAACATCGAACTTCAAAATTTATAACGAAATTATTCACAAGCCATTACTATTATAATATTTATTTATATATTAGTATTATAATATTTATATAATATTTATTATTTTTAATTGATTCGAACACGAGGCGAACATGAACCTCGAACCGAATCTTATCTATTTCGAGTCGAACTAAACCTTAAAAAATACTTGGGTTAATCTCTCAATTCGTTTACACCCCTCGTTTAAGACGAGGTATAGAGATAGAACGAGTGAGTTAAACAATGGCTTTGAAATGGTAATGAATTTAAAAGATATTATTTTCTCACAATTAAATATGATTTTTTATTTGTTTGATAATTTACTTTTTATAATAATAATTAAATCAAACTATTTATTAGAGAAAGTATGTTTCGATACTCGATAACAAGTTTAACAAAAATACAGAACAATTATTAAATTATAAAAATGATTAAAAAATAATTTTGAATTTATAAATTAATTACTATTATTAAAATTATGTTATTATACATTATTATAATTCGCAAACAAATTATCATTTAATACCAATGAATTGATTAACTTTAAGGAAAATAAAAAGAGTTAACTGTTCAAATCTTTTTTACGACAAAATGAACACCAGATACCATAAATTGAACTCAACCCAATATAAATTTTGACATTAATTGAAATAAAATATCTGATTCACCAAAAATCATTCGAGGAGGATGTGGAATTTTGAAACATAGATCGGTACCAAAAACATAATTGCGTGACATAAAATATTAGACACGTTTTTTGTTTCTTTTTAAAACTAATGTGATGAGGTTATAGTATGTCTTAAATTTCGTTAGAGGAGCGTGAACAAACATAATTAAGAATAGGGAATGCACATCTAAAAAACGATGATTAAATACTGAAAAAAATTAGGGTTTATAGATTTCATTTAAAAAATATGATGCATCTCCCACCCTTGTAAAACTAATCAAATTCCCTTCTTCTTACTCGTTCGTTCATGATCTCTCATAGTAATTTCTGACAGAATTTATAGTTTCAACATGATATCGAAACTGTTCGGTTCATTCAATTAGCATGTTCAAAACTTATGATTTGACTTGTGTGAGAATGTTGATTCGTCACACATAAGTAGGATTGATTAGATTCATAAGGAATAATGATGCATCACATAATGGATGAATGAAGTTTTCTAAATGTGTGACATCATCCATTTAATTCTCTTCGTTCAGGTTTTCTTGTCGTAATTTCAGTCAGATTTTATAATTTCAACATAATGTGTCATATAATCCCCACACCTATAACTCTAAAAAACGATGATTAAGTACTGAACAAATTAAGAGTTTAGAAATTAAAGTTGTATGTGCCGCATATTGGTGAGAAATATTCTCCTATAATATTTTTCTTTATAGTTTTTTTCATCATTAAATTTTGGAATTATGGAGTTGATGTATTGACAATTATGAGTAAGAGAATGACACAATCTAGAGACATAAATCTCCCACTATGTAAGAAAACTAAGCATTGCGGCCCTTACATCTTTTTGTTTCCTCGTAATGTCTTTGTCATTCCAACTCACATTTTCCCTTTGTCTCAATCTCCTAATATTGTCTGAAAACACACTCTTCTTGTTTTAATCTCCTCTTTACTCTCATCTTCAATGACGAACAATTATCGCACCAATCCGAATCCCGGCCTTCGTCTCCATTTCCACAATCTTATGCCTACTCAAAACCCTTATCTTATTACCCGAACTCATTCTACTGGTATGATTCGTTCCAAGCTTAGTCATAATAAATGATTTGTTCAGGTTTTTTATGATGTTTTATTCTCTTATACACTACGATTGTGAAGCACCATTTTGTTATTGTTCAGGAACTGGAAACGGGACAGTGATGACGTCTGTCGTGAACACGAGATGGAACCCTACACCGGGACAACTCGAAGCTCTTGAAGGAATATATAGAAGAGGAACAAGAACACCAACTCCAGATCAGATTCAACAGATTACTTTTAGGTTAAAAAGATTTGGGAATATCGAAAGGAAGAATGTGTTTTACTGGTTTCAGAACCGTAAAGCTCGTGAGAAGAAGAAGAACCGTCGTCAATTTGAGCTATTCCCAGATGAGAAATGGATTCATTCTCCTAAGAAGAAGCAAACTGGTAACAAATAAATGTAGTTTTTCCGGTTAAAATATAGATCAAACCAATTACTTGCGATTTAAAATGAAATTTAATATATTATTGTTTCATATTGAATTTGAGATGAAATTTAGATTAATTTATAATAGTAAATGATTTGTTCAATTCTTTTATGGTGTTATCTTCTATCTTATACACTATATTCGTGCACACTTTCATAATAATTTCACTTAAACTTTATAAAGTAGACAATTCTACTAACACTTTGAACATTTGTGCTTTACAGATATTGCTGAGGAGGATAGCTTGTCTGGTTTTATAGGATCGTGCTCCATTTATAGTAGCAATGCTTCAGAGGTAAGGGCCGTACAAATATATCGTTTGGTAAATGCAATTATATTTTTGAACAATTTGATATGTTTTTAACCAAGTTTAAAGATATTTATCGTGTTTTTAACATAATTGATACTGTTAAAACGAAATATCTCATATCAGATAGAAATTAAAATGTTATATTTTATAAGAAGATTTATATAATGAGTGTTTTTATGCAGTATATTATTTCAATCTATTGAATCTTGAATTTCTAAATAAAAAGTTGTATTTGATTCAGGAATGCACAACAAAGGCAAGGGGTGATTTATGCGAAGAAAGCGTAAATAATGGTTTGAGTGAAGAGAATGGGTATTTATGGACAAGTGTTGCTGGACCTCATCAATTCATTGAATTTCTACCTATAAATAAATAAACTCAAATTAATGTGACTATAAAAATAGTATTATTTACTATTTAAGTTTGTATTGATTAGAATGTGTGTATTTGCATATGTAAATGATTTATCCAATGTCATTAGATGCTATTTAATTGTATTATAAAATACTGCATATCTTCGTCGTTTAAGAAGTTTACAAATTCAAGATTAGCTATTGGGTAATAATGTAAGAGCCATCCGGGATGATGAGCTATCTTAGTTAAATCCTAACATCGACGGTAGATGATCAAGACTAAGTACAAGATTCGTGAAAAAATTAGTTAATGAGAGTATTGAATAAATCATTGACTCATTTAATTTGTGATTTTATTAAAAAAGTATGCTCAATTAAGACACCGAAAAGTTAAGCATGCTTGTCCGTCCGATAATGGATGATCCTTGGAAGCTGCTCGACGTTAGGAAAAAATAATAACGTGAGAGTTAAGTTGCGAGCTTTATAGGTCTAATTTGACTCAAAACATACAATTTGGTACTAGTTGGAATCATCTAGCAAACCATGACAAATGATGGAAATAGAATGAGAGAAAGAAGTGCTAAGAATCCATAATTGCAAGAAATGTTGACATTGAATCACTTTTTCTTCATTTTAATTTTCGATGATTTAAACAAAATCAAATGCGGAATGGAAAATGACAAAGAAATTTTATATGGAATACAAGCATAGGGAAAAACCATAAACCAAAATATATCAATTCACTATTGAAATGAATGAAGAAATACAACACTCCAGAAGAATCCGGTTCTTGAATTGCTCTAACCACATTTGTTTTCATTGAAGTCAAATTGTATTTATAACTGAAATCATTTCTCACGTTCGCCACCTCAGGTTCATCATGTTCGTATTGTGAGATCAGGTGTTTCATTGCACGATATGCACGTTCGATAGTGGTCGACTAACAGTTGGGTGACGCCATCGACACTTGCTTTTCTCTTCGGTTGGATCTGTACCGAACGACATTCCATGATGACATGCGTACAACATACAATCGTGACCGATCCGTATGATAGAGTGTGGCTTGAACCGCAAATAAAGAGGAGAAACCTCCCACCAAAGTCCAAAACACAAATCGACAACCGATCGGTATGACAGAATATGGCTACGTTTACACATGACGTCGTAAAAATGTATATGAAATTTAACTAATTAATATGTTTGTTGTAAATCTCGTAGAGATGATATATTTGTATATCTCAAAGATTTTATGGCGAGAAGATGAAATAGAACAATTGTCACTTGGACTAATGATTTTTCATTGATCACAAATGTCATGACACACTTTTCTTATATGTAATTTCAATGTTATTTAATAACTTTGGAAAATTATTATATACTCCGGTAATAAATTCAAATTAATAACAAATCAAATTTGAGAAAATTATTACAAAGTATTATCATGGAAATATTCTAGTATTTTCATATCTTTACACATTAATTTTTTTTATNCTAAGTGTGAATTAATTTGTTGAATGAAGTAGTAGTAGTAGTTCAAGTTTGACTTTTTATTGTCATTTAGTTATATTCTAAAATAGAAAATGAACACTTTGATTCCTAAAATTAGTAATTTGATTTCCAAACTTTAATTTGGAATCCAATACTTTAAAATTTGATTATTTTAATTCACTTAGGAAAACAATTCTCCAAAATTTGTTCATCAATTTGACACGATATTAAACTTTGAAAATATGTTTATCAAAATTTACAAAGTATGATTACTAGTTGAAGATTATTTTACCTTAAAAAAATTTGAAAATTATATTTGATAAAATTAAGAAATATTGGAGATCAAATTTTCCAGGATTTTAAATATCATCAGCTCTTTAAAAAATATAAAAATATTATTTATTGATAAAAAATAATTTATTATTTACATGATTTTAAATTGTTCCCCAAACATCTAATTTCCTTTCTATTCACTTTTTTTCTTCTTCTTTTTCAAACATTAGTAGATGAATTTTTATAATTTGATTTCAATAATTTTAATTTCGATATAGTAACCGACGTTTTATTTGTTGAAACTTTTAAACATACTTTACTCGTTTTATGTTTTTTATATTTCCACATTCCAGCATTTTACGTTCCCAATAATTTATGTTCTATTTTTCGAACTATAATGCATTAATCATCAACATATCGCTTAGTTTTTTTAAAAAAAAATACGGTGTGACAATTAAGACCATTCAATGTAATATCACAATGAAAATCATAGTAAGATAAGCCTATGTTATTGGGTTTGTTTGGTTCAACTTTTTAAAAATTGCGGTGTGGTGATGTGTGGTGAGGTGTGGTGAGATGTGGTGAGGTGTGGTGAGATATGATAATCGTGAATTTTTAAGTATATTTGGTAAAATTGCGATATTATGATTGTGATTTATGTAAAAATACTAATATACCCTTATATATATAAAATAATAAATATAATTATATTATAATTAATAGAAGTAAGGGTAAATGAGTCTTTTCCAAAATCACGATGAGGTCACAGCTGGTTTTAACAAATGTGATGATATCGTGATTTTTTAACGATTATCACATCGCAATTAACCTTATGTTTTGTGTGCATTAAAAAAATCACGATTTCAACATCTTACCACACCTCACCGCTGTTTTAATCGGGGTACCAAACAAACCCATTATAAAATTTAATAAAAGCGCTATGAAAATTGGAATTTGATATTGTTATTTATTAATTGCATTTATATGTTCACGCAAGTAGCCTTGACTCAATAGCATAAACAAACGCGTCGCGTGTTCAAATGATGCGATTATTCAGCATGTGCCAATATTTGCATGACCCTTTCTAAATTTCCTTTTGTTTCTAGTTGGTAGATACCGATTATATATATATTAATTGTTATATTAAAATAATATTTAGTTTATTATTAATTAAATTATTTTAGGAAACCCAATGGTTGAAAATTCCGTTTCGTTTGTAATTGTTACCATCGATTGTATATGGGTCGATTCGGACTATATATATAGTAATTGTTATATTAAAATAATAATTAATTTATTATTACTTAAAATTATTTTAGAAACGCAAGACACCCATTAAACAATGTTCATACACTTACGAGAGGTCTCTCAATTTAGACAAATATGTATAATTATTATTATTATCTATAAATGAGTTGATTGTCAAACTTTTCCTAACGCCATCCTTAACCATGTTCGTCGGGAAACTTCATTCTCTCGTCCATATCAGTTTTCTATATGTACATATTATCATTCTTTAATTTTATAAATAACTTTCCTATCATCCCTACAACAATGTCCATATATTTATAATTTTTAAATTTTATATTTTTACACATCGAATACCTTAGAATAATATCATTATCGATACAATAATTATATAAATATATTATAAATATTTATATTTTATAATTATTTTAAAATTAATTTTAAATTTTTTTTTAAATAAAAATTAAGGAAAGAGAATATCCGGACCAAGAAACAAATTTTTAAAAACTGCCACGTTGGTCGCCCAGTCGAACTAGTTGGCCAACGATAATGATGATCTAATCTAATCCAGAAGGAAACGTATTATTGAGGAAAATAGAATCACTTAAATATCACTAGACACTGGGAATACCCTTTTTAAATTAGGACGAGATTCTAAACTTTTCTCACGTTGGATTCCCTAACCGACCATCGCTAACTTAACAATGTTGTTATTTGATATGTCCAACCGACCATCCATGTACTTATTTAATATATCTAAAATAAAAATAGTACAATGATCGCATCATTTCTAAAGAAATATGATAATTTAGAAGATCTTACTTTCAACGATGATATTATCGTATCAAAATAAAATTTAAAATGAAAACGTAATGAAGATATTTGTTTTACAATCATATCACACCACTATTTTTTGTATTTACCATTTGCGATGATTTTATCTTTACTTTTTCATTTGATTGTTGTTTTTCTGCCATAGATAATCTTTAAAGGTATCAACTTCATGATCATCTAGTATTTAGTGATACCATAGATACTGAGAACAAGTTAGTCATTTAATAAGATGTCAATAAAATAAATAAGCTGCCATGAGCTAATGATTTTTTACCATATCCATGTTAAATTTATAGAATCGAGTTAATTTTATGTACAAAATGTGTTCGGATATACATAAAAAGGGAAGAAAACACTCCGTAAAAGACTTGACAAATCATTTACTATTGTCCACAAGACTTAATTTGAAAAAATCGAGCTCTTGATAAAATCGACTTAGTTTCAGCCTATTTATATAATGAATAAAAATTTAGTGATATAAATTCAAAGGAACACATGAGAATATGAACCAATATATATGTACATGTATATTTATGGATGATGTTTGCCGACGACCCCCCAACTTATGTGCTGTATAAAAGACATACCCTATAAGTTATGAAATTGCAAATATGATACACTTTTTGAGCAAAAATATACATTTGTAGCCCTAAAACTTCAATTAAATGCATATAAGATACCTCAAAATTTCAATATCGTTTATAATTTGTATTTTAATGAACTCTTAAATTTTTAATATTTTATACATAATTCTTGAACATTAAAGGTAAATTTTGCATAATTATTTAAACGGACCTTATTTGCGTACTTTGTGAGAGTTTTTCAACTTAAGGATAACCGGGTGCTAGAATATCAGGGCTAAAAAACAAACGGTATTGATAATTTTAGATATTATTCTTACAATTTTGTAAATTGAAGGCGATACTCTTTACATAGCTCATAAGTTGAGGGTTAATTATACAATTTTCTATATATATATATATATATCATGATTAATGATTGGAGATTAAATAATCGGGTGCTTATTGTATTGGAATAGTCCCAACATTTTAAAGCAACTTTTCTTATGAAAAAATAGCTTAGTATTTTTGTAATATTTTTGCATAAACACGAACAAACTGATCTAAACTTTGACGGATCCAAAAACAAACGAACATGAATACAAAAGAACGCGAACACGAACATAATTTTAGAAATATGAACAATATTCGAACATGTTTTTCTATGTCAAATTCGATATTTCGGATCGAATAACAAACCTAAGCCTCAATAACACAACTACCAGCTACTAATTAAGACATGAACATAAGAAGAGATTGTAATTAATTCCTAGTTGCCAACACTCTAATCCTACAAGATAAGGCATTAAATTTGTAACTAACTCCTTTGTGGGAGAGTTGCAAACACTGGTAAACATAAGACAAGATTGTAATTAGGGAAGTAATAAAACATTGCAAGTCTTCATATAAGCGAAGTTAACAATGTCAAATAGCACAAGTTTCAGACAGAATATTGTGAGGAAAAGAAATGAAGGTAATAAAAACCACGTCTGATGCATACAGTATGAAGTTTTGAGTGCAGTAAGAACCTTAATGTTACAACATTCTTCCGTGATCTTCAGACAGTGTACCGACCTTTTGCGGATCTTTCTTTTTTGGAATCATCCTGGTATAGACAAGGAAAGGAAGAAAATAGTACAGAAAATAGCGAATTAGAGCAGATATTATTGGTGCTGAATCAAAATATACATGGAAGCTGTATGAAAGCTTATCAGTGACATCCAGTATTGTCTTCCATTTCCGTCCAATGCTCATCTGCAACACATAATTTACGAATGCTATGATCAGTTGAAATAACAGAATTCGAACTCGTGTGGTCATATCAGTTGACATTAGCATAAATCCAGAGCAGTGTCTAAACATGGATACATTTAGATAATAATGAGCTTTTTTTTGCAGAAAGAAAAATGTGTACAGATTCCACAAGATTTGAATATTGACTTTTACAACAAGCTTTGTATTATCCTCTTATTAAGCTCATACGTGACGGATATATAGAATATGAAAAATACAGACAGGGCCATTTGCTTTGTAGGAGAGTTTAAATAAGAGAGAAAAGCAGCTCTGTGGGAACCGAATGATGAACATAAGAAAATACCTGAGCTGCTTCATTTGCTGCATTCTTGGTCCATAATGAAAGTTTATCTTGTCTTTGACGCACACTAGCAACCACTCCACAGATTTCATCTGCCTCATCAAACTGCTCCCCGACTAGGGCCATTAGCTGAAAAGTATCATATAAAAATTGGTGATTTTCAGAAATAACGAAAAAATGGTCACTCAAAGCATTCTGAAATCCTGTTACTTGGTAAATAAACATTAAGATTGAAGTGTTCTTACAGTTTCAAGCCACATTTTTTCCAGATTAGATTTTTGGCTACTTGTAACAGTCCATTTCCCTCCATTAGCACAATCAGGATCTTCCCACTTTGGCTCCACCCCAGCTCTAAACAAGTGAAATTCAGCAGCAGTTGTTGGATATTTGCTAGGTTTGAATACATGATCGTACAAGCTGCAAGTAAAATGACCATTACGACAAACATCAAGATTAATTAAGCCAATTTCAGGAATCCTTATCTAGTAAAAATAAAAAAAAACCAAAAGAAACATTACTAAAATAATGAACCCTCGAAAAACATAAAATAAGTACAGATCTAAAGAAAAAGAAACCAGACAACAGACACCATACAAAGTTAGATATCTCATTCACGAGACAAAATGAATCTTATAATAAAAATAGCCTGTATCATCATCCGTAGTCATAAAAAACGAATCGCGCTTAAGAAAACGTACCACCAGAATTCTTCAACTGTATCGAAGGTGTAGACTTTCCTGAGAGAGGAGCCCCACGCGGCTCCTTGCTTTGGCTTGGACTGATTGTCGAACCAAAATGTCCACTTACTCTCCAAGTAATGAGGCTGCTTCTCCGGAACAACATCCCCTTGCAACTCCGATTCCGCCGCCGCCACTTCTGTCGTCATATTTGCAAGGAGAGAAGATTTCGGGAAATGGAAGAGACAAGAGAGGGGCTTGACTGGGGTTACGCATAATTATATATTTATTTATTTATTAAAAAATATAATTCAAACAATAAGATTCTTCTGTTTTTTCGGTGAAATAATACTATAAAAACATATTTTTTTAGTATGGTACGCATATTTGATAGCTGCGTTTTAATTTTTTTTAAGACACGACCGCATTTCAATTTTTTTAAAAAGATTAATTTTCCCCTCCACTACTATAAATACCTTTCTATATTTCTAATTTTTTCCACATTTCTCCCATATTTTCTACTTCATCATTTCTCCTCTTCAATTGGTAAATGTATAATTTAGTTTTGTATTATTTTTAAATTTTTGTTTTGTAGTATTTTAATTGTTGTTTAGTATCTTTAGAGATATTTTGTTTAGAAATTTAATATTTATATGATATTTAGTTGTTAATATTATTGTTTAATATGTTTAGAGATATGTTATATATGATTTTAATATTTATATGATGTTTAATATGTTTAGAGATATTTTGTTAAAAAATTTAATATTTATACGACGTTTAGTTGCTAATATTAGTGTTTAATATGTTTAGAGATATGTTGTTTAGGATTTTAATATTTATATGATGTTTAATATGTTTAGATATATGTTGTTTAGGATTTTAATATTTATATGATATTTAGTATGTTTAGAGATATTTTGTTTAGGAAATTAATATTTATATGATGTTTAGTTGTTAATATTGTTGTGTAGTAAGAATTTTTTGTTTAGAATTTTAATAATTATATGATGCGTAGTTGTTAATATTGTTGTTTATATGAATTTTTGTTTAGGATTTTAACAATTATATGATGTTTAGTATGTTTAGGGATATTTTGTTTAGGAATTTAATATTTATATGATGTTTAGTATGTTAATATTGTTGTTTAGTATGTTTATATGATTTTTTTGTTTAGGATTTTAGTAATTATATGATGTTTAGTATATTTAGAGATATTTT
>RWGZ01000186.1:0-14613 GCA_009725065.1 Utricularia reniformis
AAAGAAGAGGGAAATAAGAAAACGGTTAAGTGAAATGGTTTATGTGTGTGTGTATGATGTACCTAAGAAGTAAGAAAGATAATGTGTAGTGTGTGTGAAGTTTCCTTTAATAGATTGTGACCGCTTTACAGATTTTGTAGGTGACGCAGGTGAGATATGATATGGACGGGGAAGGAGGTCGTCGGTTGTCCGGTGATAGAGTCCGGTCCTTCGGAGAACACTCTAAATTATGCAGTCGTACTTTAATGTTTTGAACTATGTTTTAAATTGCTTTCGAATATTTCCGTTTTAATTATCATGTTTTTACCAAAACAACTAGGCCCAAATTACAGTCGTTACATAAGCCGCACGGTCTAAAGACCTACTGTAAGATATCGATCTTATGTCTGAGCTCCAATTTGATACCCCGGGCTGTTCGATTGAACTTCTCCATTAGGACTGGAGACTCATTTTCGCCGGGATATACTTCAGCTGATATAGTTCCTGCCTGCTTCGGGGCGGTCCTACATTTGGTTCGAATTGCTAAGAGAAAGCCAGTATAAAGTCTCCATACGAATGTATGGATCGGGCCGGCAAATTCTTAATCCAGGTTCTGGCATCGCCTTGTAAACTTGTCGCGAAGATAAGGCACTTGAGAGAATCAGAGGCCCGAACCGTACCCATGCATAACTCGAAGTCCACGACGTTATCAATGGGATCACCACCGCCTCTAAACGTCGGTAACCCCTCCGGGTTGCAATAATGTCGATCTAGGACTGTCGCCCAGATCTCCTCCGAAAAGGGAGCATCAGATCTCCCAAAGCGGCTGAAGCACCGCCAGATTGTTGGGATGACGTTTGGGCGGCATGCAGATTATGCCACCAATCATCATTCTTACTTCTTTTAATAGGAGCCTCCATGGCCCTATAGAATATACCGGGATTTCTCCCCAAGTCGGGCTCGAAATCCCTCCGTGCGCGCAGAGCTTCCAACTCCTTAGTGAGCTCATCGATACGTTATTGCATGTGCTCCTGATCAGTCCCAGGGGCGGGAGTTGGAACTCTGGTTGGGGGAGGCGGAGTAGAACGATACCTCGGTCTCCTCATAGTTACTCCGCGTCTTATAATCTCCTCTTCATCGGAGCTGCGCTCTTTGGGGTCACTCTCGTACCCTCTGTTTGCGGGAACAACTCTTGCTACAGCCGGTGGTTCTGTTCCACTTTTCTCCGACATAATCTCCAATACCACCTTCTGGACAACAGCCTACAGATCCTACAAAGAGAATGTTGGGGTTGGAAGACTGTTGGGAAGCACGTCACTGTCATTCGTCGAAGTTCCAGTCGTCATACCTTTGATTATCCTATCCCAAGGACGGCGCAAACTGTTAGAAAAACTTTCCCACAGACGGCGCCAAACTGTTGTGGTTAGAAAACCAGGGGTACCAACAGTCTTCCGGTTCGTGATGAAACAAACTCGGTTTGAATTTATTTAAATGGGGGAAACGATTGAATATGAAAGGAAAGCTAGGCACAACGATTTAGAGTAGAAAACCCCTCGGAGAAGGAGAAAAAACCACCTGACTAAGAGTAGAAAATGCTCTTAACCGATTCATTAATCAAACAGTTCATTACAGATAGAAGGCTTATGAAAATAACGAGGGAAAAGAAAGCGCAGAGAATTATCCGGCAGAGTAACAACATATTCTTGTGCGTCCAAAAGGTCCTCTCGAGCTTATCTTCCAACTCTGTATTTATAGAGGTGGAAACGCATGTGGATCAGGCCATGTAACCACCTCTGATAAGGTCATTTTCTCAGAGTAGGAAACGTGGTTGGTCCTGAAGTGTTAACTGCGTGAATAGGCCCGAACCATGGAACGCATGTGGGGGCTCGGTGTGTGGGATGCGTGGGCTGTAACCGTTTTAGACCGATGTGAAGAATCGGTCCTTGAGCATTTCTGATTTCTTCTAACTCCAACTTCGGTCCTAAAACACTAGTGGGTCTTCGGACCAGTTATTTCAAATATACCAGGTTAAGGATCCTGGGGTCGCGCGAGTTCATCTTTTGTTATATGGGTTGGCCCAATACGGTCGGGTTTTACCCATTACAGGGTACCCTATCCCGGAACCCTCATCAGTTAGGATGAACTTATGACATGTTGCATTACAACCAATGAGATTGGTATTCTCATATATTCATTAGGACAAAACCCTAAGGCTAAACTTCATGACATGATCAATGAGGTGGATGCAGATGACAATTGGCTTCTTAGAATTTCATAACTTGATGGCTAGGAAGATGAATTTGGAAGCATCTCCTTGATAATTAATATCATTTATAAGTGTATGTATTTTTTAAAGTATATAAGACATGCTTCAATTTTTTTCTTAGAGGTTGTTGGCTTGTTGTTTGTTTTAGTTGTCTTTTGAATTTAATGTTTCATTCTTTATATGAAAATATGTTTGGTTTGTTTTTTGAATCTAAAATTTAAACTCTAATTTAGATAGTGATTTAAAAACTTAGATATATTTCATTTGATTACATCTTAATTCATGCTTAATGAATACTTTTTGGATGTACTATTTTGAATTATATGCATTTATCTTAATATTTTTAATTAAATTAATATTTTAAATAAATAATTTTGAAAACCGGTTTGAACCGATTCGACCACACGGTTCAACCAATAGAAGACATTTCTGGTTTACCGATCTAACCGGTTTCAAAAACTATGGTGTAAACCCTAACATCATTTTTTCACCAACATCTTCCATTAAGAGACTTCAATCACAATAATTAGGATAATACACATCATTCCAATGTATTATGAGTAAGATAAATAATCCATTGAAATAAAATTACAGATTTTTGTGAAATAAAAAACTGAAATATTTGTTCGCCACTATGGTGCGGTGACCGCACAGTAATTTTATTTTCAACTATAAAATAATCTAGGTAATTATGTGATCATACTGAGATTTTTGGCGATTATATGAACATGTCTTGATACGTATGGTCAATCCACCGTTGTTTAGTAAATTTCAAAATTGTCATTCAAAGTTATTTAATTCCTTTAAAACTAAACTCTAGTCAATTTTATTCTCATTTCAAAAATATTATGTCAATTTCCCAAGTTGTTGTTGATCTACGTTTTTGAATTTCTTCTTGAAGTTAGAGAATTTCTGAAACATTCGTAAAGTTGATGTCGACCTGCGAACATTACCACCATCATAATTAGTGAAAAATTTTAATATATTTTAATTGAAATCAGTATTTATTTTTAAATTATTTTATTACCATCATAATTTATATTTCGATATATCATTGTAATATAAGTTATTAAAAATTAGATTTATATATTAATTCAGTGTATATGTAATGAACATTTTTATTATTTATTTGAGTTATATTTATTTATAACAAATATATTAATATAAATGTTAAAATATACATTTTATTATACTCACGTAAGATCACTACAGTTTTTGCAAACAGTTATCTAAAATTCAATCATAATTATCACGATCATCTCAATATACGGTACGAACAATACACAAAACCTTAATTTTAAAAAACTAAACAAAACCATCCCAATATTTACAAATTTACATTGGCACCTCTCACGGCTCATATTTACCCAACAGAATTGAATTTTATATTATAAAATAAAACTATATTAAAAAAATCATTAATAAAAAAACTGATCATTCGATACGATTTAATTGTTTTTTCTTGGAAAGTGTGTCCTATCTTTGTTTGTGGGCTGGGGTCCTTCACGGCAGCAGCTTCACCGCGAACAATAACTTGTCTTCATGAGAAATCCCACGTTTGCTTTCATTTTTGAATTATCAACACCAAACGCCAAACTTGTTCTGTATTCACGTCATATTCCAATTCCTTCTTGTTTTTTTAGTATTTGTGTACAATGATCTATTCCCTAAAGCAGCCCGCGAGTTTATCGTTCTATGGGTCGGATTATTTACCGCCGAGGAGGAGTTTCTCGCTGGCGCCGTCGCTGGCCTGGCATTCCTTCCAGGCAAAGCTTCCCAGCGAAAGGCTCCTTACAATCTACAAGTCGGTGAATATTTTGAAATTGTCGTCCAGTGGTGAAGGAAACTTCATCACGTGCAAGGCGTATGAGGCCGATCGTTCGGAGGTAATTGGCGACGCGGCGGACCGATATGAGGCTGCTAGGAAACTGAAGATTGGGATTTACTTCGCGACGTGGTGGGGGCTGAATGTAATATTTAATATTTACAACAAAAAAGTGCTTAATGCCTATCCTTTTCCATGGCTCACTTCAACCCTCTCTTTAGCTGCTGGCTCTCTCATTATGTTAATTTCATGGGCTCTACGAATCGCAGAAACTCCCAAAACAGATTTTGATTTTTGGAAATCCCTTTTTCCAGTAAGCTTTTTTGTATTCAGTTCCATTTATGAATCAAATTATTCAGATCTGAGTTTTTGTTCTTTGTAGGTTGCGATTGCTCATACAATTGGGCATGTGGCTGCAACTGTGAGTATGTCAAAAATGGCGGTTTCATTCACACACATAATCAAAAGCGGTGAGCCTGCTTTCACTGTTGTTGTTTCCAGGTTCCTTTTGGGTGAGACTTTTCCACTATCTGTTTACTTATCTCTGCTTCCCATCATCGGCGGCTGTGGACTCGCCGCCGTCACCGAGCTCAACTTCAACATGACAGGTATCCCAATAAATGATATGCGTTACAATTTCTCTCATGAATTGATTGTTGAAATATCAATTTTGATTTGGGATCAAAATTTGAAGGGTTTATAAGAGAAAAGAAGTATAATATTAATTGATTTTTTCAACTCTTTTACAAGAGGTGGTTTCATCCTCTTATATGGTTTAAATATTGCCTCATATCGATTTTTATATGGTTGAAATATTGTCTCATATCGATTGTTGAGGTAGAAATCAGAAGTGATATCATAAATAATTAGTTGGATGTAGCCTTTTAATGTGATTTACTTCTATTATATACTGTGCTACACCGACAACACTCTTCAGTGCCATTGAATCTTGAATTTCTATATATACGTCATATTCATGCACTCTCTTATTATAATTTCGATCAGACTCTATAATTCCAATATGCTATCCGAGCGGGTTCGATTTATTTCAAGTCGAAACATTGTCGTTGGACTTGAGAGTGACTCTTGAATTTTTCTCATATTGTTCAGAGTAGTGAGATTGATTATATTTATAATGATGAAAATTTCGTAATTTCTTCAAATTTTTTACTGTTTGGTCTCCTTCATTTATAAATTATATTCATACATACTCCCTTCAAACTATTTTGTCGATTTGTCAGGGTTCATGGGTGCAATGATCTCTAACTTAGCGTTCGTTTTCCGCAATATATTTTCCAAGAAAGGCATGAAAGGGAGTCGTATCAGCGGAATGAACTATTATGCTTGCTTATCTATCCTTTCTCTATTGATTCTCACCCCATTCGCCATAGCTGTAGAGGGACCCCAAATCTGGGTAACTGGATTCAAACGAGCATTGTCCCAAATAGGACCCCAAATCACCTGGTAAATCAAATTCAAAGCTGTAGATTTGAAAACTGTGATTATACTTAACCGATTTGATGAACAGGTGGATTGCTGCACAGAGTGTTTTTTACCATTTATATAATCAGGTTTCATATATGTCTCTGGATGAGATATCGCCATTGACATTCAGCATTGGAAACACCATGAAACGTATTTCTGTCATTGTTTCGTCCATCATCATTTTTCAGACACCGGTTCAGCCGGTAAATGCTCTTGGAGCTGCAATTGCTGTTCTGGGAACCTTCCTCTATTCTCAGGTAATATTATTATCCCATTTAATTAATTAATTACAAGGTATGCATTCCGTACTGATTATTGTTTCATCCACAGGCGAATCACTGAAGAAGATGGAGATTGAATGTATGAATTTTGAGTATACAGCCACTATTTTAGTCAAATTGAGTTATTGATTATTTGTCATCCTTTCAGCTAGCAATAAAAATCTTTATTTAATTCTACCCAAAGTGCTTCTTTGAAATATTGCATTATATAATTGATGGAACCTTAAATCCGGTATAGCGAATAGCCAGGAGACCTAGGCCCATTCACTAAATTCAACCAAATGACGTGACTCAAGTCCAGGTCGAATTAGGCCTCAGGGCATCTTCATCTTTGTCCGTCCAGACAGTTGTTTCTCTTTCTCCACATCAACTTTCTCTTTATACACATCATCATTATCATTCTTAATTTTTAATATTAATATCAATACTTTTATATATAACTTTCCTCTCATCCCTGCATCAATGTCCGGACACTTATATTTTTTATTTTTTTGTATTACATGTTTTTTATGTAAATACAAACCTGGTCATCGAAAGTTACTAAATTGATAGGCATTTAATTCGGTTTTGGTTATTAAAATCATAATTAAAAATCATTTAATCGAATCGATTAAAACATATAAATTAATAAAACAATCGTTTTTTCACATCTAATATATAACAATCATAATATTATCGATAAAATTATTATATTATACATATTTATATTTTATAATTATTTAAAAATGATTTTTTATTTTTTTAAAAAAAAAATAGAGGAAAGAGAGTGTCCCCAACCGGGACACTCTCTCTCCTCGGAGACACATGGGAAAGTCCCATGTGTCAAAAAAATTTGACACGGTGGATCAGTCGTGTATTATAACAATGGGTTTATAATACACGACTGCAGATGCCCTGAGAGGAAATAAAAGTACCGAGGCTGTTAATTGTTGGATTGATCCTCGTGATATAGGATCAGTCATACCATATCAGACATTGAACGAGGCTTAAGGAAAATAACAATGAGTTTGTTTGGTACAGTAGTAATAAATTATGGTGAGATGTGGTGAGATGAGGTGAATTCAACAGTGGTGAGATGAACGTATTTATAAGAACGTAGTTTTTAAAACTGTTTGGTAAAAAACATTAGTATAGTGAACATGATTTTGGTAAAATTGCACATTTACCCTTAACATAAAACAAATGTAATATGCTCCAATTAATCGATTTATACATCTAGATAACATTATAGATATTTCAGGCGTGGTAGTTACAGAAATCCATAAACATTATGGGGTTGGGATTGGCTCTAAGAAACATTAAATAAGTCTAATTAGATAAATGATAAAAAAGAAAACAAGAAGATGTTTCATGTAGTTAATTTTTCTACAAGGATCATCCCTTGAAACATCAGCAATTATAAAAACATGTTTCATACAGTTAATTTTTACCTAGTAAGTTGCTAGAAGTAGAAGCAAAAAATCCAAAAAAAAGAGCAAGAAGTTGCAGTCAAATAGGGGATCAAGTTAAAAAACCCAAAATCGTCGTCACGGTTTACAGTTCAAGTTTTCAGCCCGTACTCCAATTATATAATTCAAAACAACATTACAAAAATCATGTTTATCTTTGACGTCTAACGCAACGAGATGCAATAATGACATTAGCAATCTCATCTCTGATAGCGTTCATAATTATATCATTGTCTAATTCATCATCTATATAATCTGATTCTTGCATCGGCATAAATGGATTTCTTTGATTTGCAATTGCTTCATGATCTGGATCGTCTTTATCTACCTGACGGATGAATTTATGGATGGCTATCGTTGTTGGCACAAGTGCAGCTTGAGTTTTAATATCTGTTCGTTTTCTAATGGATGTAAGACCATTCAACTCCACTTTCCACATTCCTATAGTATGCTCAACAATTGAACGTAACTTAGAGTATCGATGGTTGAATACTTCATTAGGTAAGTGATAGTTAGGAGTATCGAACTGTGCAAGATGGTAAAGCATCTCTCTATAAGGAGCTAAAAGTCCTGACATATTTGGATATCCGGAATCGACCAAATAATATTTTCCTGTTACAAATTAACAATTTTTTTACTTAGACTAGTAAATAAACATTCATTTTGAAAGTGAAAGTTACTTGTAGGTGGCATTGGAAACATCATTCTACGATTACGTATAGCCTCACGTAGTATCCTAGAATCATGTTGTGAACCTTCAGCGCCTGCTAGACAATATGTTATGTTGGACTCAAAGTCACAAACAACCATTATATTTGAGGATGGTTTTCCATTTCGTCCTATCCAAGGATGTTTCTTATCATCTGGTATGCAAGCAAGTATGTGTGTACAATCGATACACTCAATGCAATCCTATAATTGTATATTCAATTAAGAAATATTTACAATAACTAAGATTTAAAGAACCGAGAATACCTTAAAAAATGGCCAAGCATGAGGATCATGCTCGATGCTAGGGGGTGGCAACATAGGATCACAGTATTGTCGTATCCAATCACGTGACATTTCAACGCAGGCACAGAGGACAGAGTGAAATGATCGATGAATTGTGTATATTGACCGTTGAAAATCAACAGTTACCGGACCACATCGAGGTAAACATAATCAAACAATCATCATGAAAGTACCTACTTGCTATTGAATAGAGCAACTACCAATACGACAAAGACCATATCCATCATCAAGTAGAGTGCATAGTCTATGAAAGACATTTGGTCTCATTCGAAATGTGTATAGACAATCCCTCCAATATCCATCTAGTATGTATTTCAACCATTGTGCCCCGCTATAGTCTCGCGTATTTTGTGGGATTGAAGAACTCATCTTAGTATATTTGGAATGTAGCGCCACTTCATACAAGCTTTGTCCGATAACCATACTGATTTTTCTTTTAATTTTATTTCTCTCTAAATCAGTTAGATCACTCCAATTTGACATAGTACCTATATAAAATAAATAATACGAGTATAAAGTAAGCTTCAAAGTAATAAGAAAAAGATTCTCATAAAATGTAATATGGAAACTAAAGAAATTAATAATTAAACTCATAACATCTTTCAACAAACAAACTAAAGTCAACAAATTCAATTATTTATATCACGTCTAGCAAAGGCATGCATCAAGAAATCAAACTTCTCCTCATTTGTATTCGCGCCTAGAAAACAAGTTCTATTGAACTTGTTTTCGAAGAGCCAGATAGCATCGTAATAAAACTCACTGTCATACACTACACCAGGAAGTTCACGCAAGACCTTCAAACATCGATCAATATGTGATGCTTCAGAGTCAGTGAAGGAGAATTTGTGTAAGCAAGACTATTCATAGAATCTGTGTTGTGTACATTTCTCTTCCGTTTCTTTTTTTCTCTCCATCCTTTCTCAACCCTAAATGACTCTACATCGGGGGAACCATCATTGTCATCTCCAAATGAGGGTGAAACATATTAATTCTCTCGGTTCGGGGTCATCCTAGAATCAAAATCATGTTCTTCTAAATTGTGGTTCTCAAAGTCAAAATTTTGCTTCTCTGGCATAGTAGGACATATGTTCATTGAATAAACCAACTTATGGCATAGTAGGACATACTCCATCTAGTACATATGGATCTATACTAGCAGAAGTGAACATGTGTTCATTGGTTGCCACAATACCAGTGAGTATTATTTTTTGGTCTTCCTCTTCTGTTAGTTCAAAAGTCTTGAACTTAAGATACTTATTACATAATAAGTGAAAATATAAAATTTAGTATCATATTTTATGCAATAAGAAATTCACAAATTTAATTACCTTTAATGCCTCCGTCCACCAACTTTGATCAGCGGTAATACTCCTTGTTCTTTCTGAGACACCTAAGCCTGATGCTGAAGTCTTCAATTTCAACGAAACAACCCATGCTTTTTTCAAACTATCCCACTTACTTTTTAGTCGGTGTAGTTCTACCAGTCGCCTCAGTGAATTTAGTTGTCACATTCCCCAACCAACTTTATTTAAAAAAGTACCTGATCTATTCCCCTTAATTACTTCGTGTACACATAATCTAACAAAAACCTCAACCAAATGTCTATCCCAGTACGCTGGTGTTCTAGAATCAATATTTTGTAACTTAGCCATAACTGATTATCAAAGTAATTCAACACATCATAAATAAATTAAGAAAATAATTCAATACATCCTAAAAAACTTGCATAATTGAAAGTGAGTATGGTTATCAAAGTTTAGCTTATTTACTTGTTGTTTCGTGGATAAGAGGCAAAGCTCTTTCAAGTTGCCCCCTTCTATGAATTATCTTAGTAGAGTTGATGGCTTTGTCCTATTCAATATAACATAAATTCAGTCCAATTGTTCCCACAAATTTTCATTGCCAAACTACATGAAACAGTTTTATAGAAGTCCAATTGTTCCTATAGATTATTCATAACTTGAAAACAAGTGAGAAGCAAAAAGAATTGGATAAAGAAAATAATAAACAAAAAGAATTGGAAACTTTTTCTCTTTACTCAAAAGAATTGTTCCCATGTTAACTGTCAAATTCACAATGTTATTTAATTGGAGTATTCACAAAAACTTTGAAAACATGATAGTCAATCTCATATAAATGTTTAATCATAATCCTAATCAAAGTAAACATAATCCTAATCACAAGCTAAAAGGCATATGTCGGTAAGCACAAACATGTGAAAACAATAAAAATAGCTTATACAATTCATAATTGGCACTAGCAAAAATGTTTTTATCCAATTCCACACAAACCCTAACTTTTATAATTCGTAATTGTCAAGCATATTTTCGAATTTCGGAACACAGGGCCAAATAAACCAGAGTAGCAAGTGTAGGAAGTGTTTTTTGTATTTGACAGTCAAGACATATATTTATTCTTTGTCTGCTGTAAGTTGTTAGAAGCATTCAATTATGAATGATGCTTGAGTGTGTTATGGCTTGTCTTGAATTCTTGGATTGAGATTCTTAGGAATTCAATATGAAATCTGAAAACAACAACTTCATTCAAGGCTCTAGGCCAATTCAAATACAAAAGCAATAAACATAAAAGAGGAAAGAGTTCTAGAAGTAAAATGAAACACAAACTTCAAGTTTAAGTAGAAAATAAGTAAGAGGGCTTGATATATGGGATTTGGTTTGATGCTCTGTTATGCTTACGCCCTGAAGCACTGTAGAGGCTCGGTTTTCGTCATTTTCGTCAGTCCCCCGTGATGCCAAGGCCATCAGTAACATCGATCTTGATTCGAAGATCTTCAAAGCGTGGACGATGTAGACTTTTGGTGAAAATATCCACGACTTGATCATTTCTAGGACAATGAACAAACATTACCTTTTCTTCCTTTTCAGCGTGATATTTTACCTTAATATGCTTTGAACGCCCATGGAACACTGGATTCCTTATCATAGCCACTGTCGACTTGTTGTCACACATAATAATGGTGGCATTTCTCTGAGGGAAACCTACTGCCGAGAGAATTTCTCTTAACCATATAGCATGGTTTGAGGCAGCAGAGGCAGCCATATACTCGACTTTAGCCGACGATTGTGCAACGCAACCTTGTTTCTTGGATTTCCAGCTGAAGATACTAGAACCTAAGGAGAAGCAATATCCGGATGTGCTTTTAAAATCACCCCCACATCCTGCAAAGTCACAATCTGTAAAGCTTAATAACAGAACTTCAGTTCCTTTGACAAAAGTAAGTCCGAAATTCACAATGGTCTTGACATAGCTCAGAATTTTTTTAGCAGCAGTGAGATGAATTGTGGTTGGTTCTTGCATGTATCTTGACAACACCCTCACGGGGAAAGCAATGTCAGGCCTTGTTGTAACTAGGAACATAAGAGAGCCAATAATGTTCCTATACAGTTTTGCATCCGTAGGGAGGCTACCATCCTTAGTCTCAAACTTTTGTCCCCCAGTCATTGACACATAAGTTTCATTGTTTATATCGAATTTAACCAATAATTCAGATGTATATTTCATTTGGCTCATAAAAATACCAGATGAAGATTGGCATAATTCAAAACCAAGAAAATAAGATGCAACTTCTAAGTCATTCATTTCAAAAATAGATTGCATACCTTGCTTTATTCGTTCAACCTACAAATCATCGTTCCCAAGTATCAGGAGATCATCCACGTATACAGTAACTATAGTAGTTGATTCAGAGGAAACCTTGAAATAAATAGTTGCTTCAACCGAACTTTTCATAAAATCCAGCTTGATGAGGTGTGTGTCCAGTTTAGAAAACCAGGCTCTTGGAGCCTATTTGAGTCCGTAAATGGCTTTTTTCAATCGTACTACTTGGTGTTCATGATCAGGGAGCACAAATTCTTCAGGTTGTTCAATATAGATTGTTTCTTCCAAGTCGTCATTTAGAAAGCGAACTTGACATCCATTTGGAACATTTTCCATCCCATTTGAGCTACTAGATTCACTAGTAGTTTCATTGTATCCAATCTTGCAACGGGAGCGAATGTTTCATTGAAATCAATTCGATGGATTTGAGAGTAACCCTTTACCACCAATCTTGCCTTCAACTTGTTGATGCTTCCATCGGAGTTTAGTTTCGTTTTAAAGATCTATTTTGTGCCAATCACCTCTTGATTCCTTGGCCTATCAGTTGGTTCCCATGTATGGTTTTTTGTGATCATTTCCAATTCATCCTTCATTGCGGACGTCCATTCTGTTGACAAAGGAGCTTCGGCAACAGATGATGGAGTCATTTGAGCAGCCAAGAATCTACTGTAGATGTCATGTATGGATCTTACTCCACCTACTGAAAATTCCTCCTCATTTCCTTCATTTTTTTCATTAGTATTTTTGTCTGCAGAAGCAAGTAAGTTGTTTTCATCCAAAGACTCAATCAGACTGAATTGTTCATCTTGCATGGAGCCATTTAAATCACTAACGCAGCACTCCTGAGTCCAGTCCCATCTTTATCCTTCGTCAATACTAATGCTTATGCTAACATAAACCTTGAGAGAGGTGGGATTTAACACTCTGAATCCCTTACACGTGAGTCCATAGCCAACGAAAATTCCCACGTTCGCCTTATCCGATAATTTGTCTCTTTTTTCAGAAAGGATTAAGGTGTAACAGATGCTTCCAAAAATTCTCATATTTTTCAAAGAAGGTTTGATACCCAAGAGAGCCTCATAGGGAGCTTTTTCAGCCAATGATTTTGTGGGAAGTCGATTCTGGATGAATGATGAGGGGTAAACTGCCTCTGTCCAGACCTTCTTTGGCAATCCTTTCTCCAACAATAAGCATCTCGCCATGTTCATTAGAGTCCTATTCTTTCGTTCCTTGACTCTATTTTGTTCCGGGCTGTAGGGAACGGTATACTTATGTACAACACCATTTTCCAGCAAAAAATTCTCTAAGTTTGATGACATGTATTCTGATCCATTATCCGTACGAAGTATTTTGATAGGAGTGTTTAAGTGCTTTTCCTGTTCGACTTTGAAGTGTTTGAAGACTTCAAATGTGTCACTTTTGCTTGCAATAAAATACGTCCAACAGTGTCTGCTTATATCATCAATGAATGATATGAAATATAGGCTTTCGCTTAATGATGGAATGGACATTGGACCGCATAAATCCGAGTGGATCAATTCTAGCCTTTGAGAGGATCTCCAGGTAACTCCCGTTGGGAATGGAGTCTTGGCCATCTTCCTTTTGTGACAGATTTCACATATGTCTCTTAACTGGTTTAGTGCAGGAACATCCATCACCAATTCCCTTTGTATAGTCTTTCTGAGCCTATGTGACCCACTCGTTTGTGCCATAGTTTTGATGTCTCATTAGTTGCAACTAGACATGTTTCAGAGTTGTTGTGGGGATCAATATAGAAGCATCTTCTAAGCATGGTGACTCTTCTCAAATAATCACCATTCGGCAGATAAATGACACATGATGATCCTTCAAATACTAGCTTGAATCCATCTTCCACCAGTTGTCCGATACTTAGGAGATTATAGCCAAGATCTGGAACAAAAAGGACATTTGTGAGTTTTAGAATCTCAAGGAACTTAACCTCACCTTTTCCAGCCATTGAAAGTATGCGCTTGTCTCTGATCTCCACTCCGCCACCGGTGGTTCTTTTCCAAATGTTTGAATAGATTGTGGTTTCCTGTCATGTGATTAGAGCAACCACTATCAATCATCCATGTGTTCGTTGAATTGTTTGCTCATCAGACATTGCTCATCCCTTATTACGGTTACTGCACATTTGAAGCGAACACACGAGGCAAGTACAGAGTTCACATCTGTGATTTCTAGTTCTGTGTTTTGTTCCATTTCTTGAGCAACATGAGCATTTGGGGAATTTTTGTATACTTTAGTTACATGCCCAAATTGTTTGCATTTCTCACAAAACGCACTTGGTCAGAAGAAGCAATCCTTTTCTCGATGATTGGTTTTCTTGCAATGTGGGCAGCAGGGGAAACGACCCGGTGCAAAGTGAGGATTGTTTTTGTAGGCTTGACCTCTTTGTCCAGTAGAAGACTCCGCAGCAACTAGAGCTGCTTCAGGTTTGTTTTTTCAAAATTCAGTGAGTGCTTTTTGATCTGCTCTCGAATCCCATTTGAGTTCCAAGGTGAGTAGCTCATCGGCCAATTTTTGTACAGTCATGAGTGAAGAAATGTCTCCATAGGTGGATTCCAAGGATGATATCTTGTTATCGTATTTTTCTGGCAAGGAATAAAGAATACGTTCCATAACTTTGATTTCATCATAAATCCCTCCAAGGAGTCTGATTTCTGCTACAAC